>JAIPRL010002410.1:0-60562 GCA_025469235.1 Pemphigus obesinymphae | reverse complement strand
ATATGGTATTTAGTTATAAATTGTATGCAAGATCTATATTATAGAAAAAAATATTTCGATTTTTCTTTGTTCTCCAGACATTCTCTCCTTGGCCGGAATATAGGTAATTAATATGCGTATTTTAAAGTTATATAACCACAGAGTATGTACATTATACATAATAATAGGTATATACATATATATACGTCCGTGATAAATTTTTACAAATTAGGTCAATAAAAAACATGGATTAAAAGTTAAATTTATATAAATATTTTAAAAATATCACCGTACTGGTTCAGGGGGCGCCTTTTTTTTTGCATTAGCTATTGTCCCCCCTGCAAATATATTCCACTTTAACCACTGGCGTACACACCCTATATTATATATAATATATATCAGCGAGTTATCTGCCCCGTAAAGATCTGACGAAGCATTAAGAGTGACTATATATTATATATATATATATATATATATGTAATATAAGGGAGACGCGCGTGAGTGGGAGACATTTCGGCTTTTGGCATTGGATAGTCGTCTAATCACATATATCTCAAAATATGAACCAATTATACGGTAAAGTATATAGTATGTATATATATATATATATAATCCAAAGATTTGCATAATACTGTGTACAATAATATATACACGCACGGTCTCGCCGCCATTAAATCAAACGGACATGTTTTGTCGCATAATGGGAAAACCGCAATGTACACTGGGAGATTTGTGCGGACGGACCGGCTGCACTCTAGCTATATGCCTTGTATATACGCAGCTCTTAGGGCCAAAAATCTCATCAACATAAATAATAATAAAAACTGACAATTTAACGTTAACACGAATTTGAATGCCTGCCAACAGCGGGATCCATGCGAATTTCATCAAAAAAAAAAAAAAAAAAAAAAAAGAATATCAGAATGTATTATTTTCGAGCGAAAGGCAGAAAAAGGGCCTTTGGCAGCTTTTCGCGTGTCGAATTGTTACGAGACTCGGAACAACAACAACAACAACAAAAAAAAATATATATATATAAAAAAAATAACCGCCTGGCTCCTTTTTACGATTATTGTAATGTATAACTTAGAAATTTGGCGTCCCCGTAGTGTTAGATTTATACACGTATAAGTCTGGGGAAAACGAGCTCCAATTTCCTCTCCTCTCCTTTTTTTTTTTTTTTTTTTTTTTTTATGGTCAACGGTGATTGGCCGCGCTTTGGGGTTATCCGTGCCAACAACTAAGGACGAAACAAAAATAAAAAAATAAAAACAAAATAAAATAGAATAGAATGAAATGAAATAAATGTAATGTACACGTTTTCGGCGGGTGGATACACAAGCGCGAGTGTCCCTAATAAATTTCAATTAACGTCGCCGGGGGTACTACGCACTGTATATATATATATATATATACGGTCTCGATGTTTTTTTATTTTAATTTTTTTAAAACGAATAATACATTTCCGACGTCGCGGCACAGTCGAGAAGACGCCAAAAATGAAAAAAAAATTTCGCATGCACGCGCGGTAATTTTCCGACGACGACGACGCGTAACTTTCGCACACCGTCTCGTCGTCGCGGTCGCGTCCGAGTATTATAATATGGGAATCGACAAACACGTATCGTTTTCGTCTTGGCACACACGAGGGTATAAATGATCAAAAATTATACACGTTTCGAGTACATTATATATATATATGTGTGTGTGTGTGTGTATACGTATTATTTTTTTTTCGGTTGTTTAAAGCTCCCCGAGGGTTTGGCAAGAAAATTGATTAAATAAATCACTTGGAAAAGGCGAGTATATGTACCTATATGTACACATTATATATATATATATATATATATATATATATACCGGTACGTATATATATACGCCACGGGACGAGATTGTTTTAACGCCGTTAATATTTCATTAAAACTTACCCCAGTCGTTGGCCAAAAACGCCACACGTGGTGGGAGGAGGTACACGTATTGTTTACGCGCGTGCACTGCAGAGGTGATCGGACTTGGGATGTAGCGGCGGTGACAGTATATATTATACACACAGACTAAATGAAACCAGATTGTGCACTCAATGTTTATCGGAAAAAAATCGAATTCGATAGTATATATTGTTACTATATCGAGCGCCCAAATTAGTGTGTTACCACTTGTTAGAGTCTAAAAGTCTTTTTTCCTAATGATTTTCTAATGATTTAAATCCTAATATTATTTATTATCATTTACGAACAGTAAATATTATAACGTTCAAGGTTTATGGATAAAATCGGTCAGTATATGTAGCAAATATTATATTGTAAATGAAGCGTACATTAAATTTAATCATTGTGTATAGGCTGGATATACGCCACTTAGCGGGCACCCAATCACAGCATCTTATTCACGATTCTATTATTCCGAGCCCGAGCGCACAATTTGGTTTCATTTAATCTGTGATATATAGACTTATGTATATATATATATGTACCTCGTGACTCGTGGAAATTTATATAAACTCGATGAGAAAAACGCCCTGAAAACCACGCGGTACAACGTATATAACGTATGTGTACATTTTAATAGAAATATATCTAAATATGCACCTTGGGTTGTATTTATATCAGTCGTATAATCACGTTATCCGTTTTATGGGTTACCGTGTCTTGCGGGCACGCAAAGGCCGTCCGTAATATTCATCGTGATAATATAATATATAATATATTATTATAATCACAACAGTGTAGAGCGGTGTATATTATGATATTTTCGACATGGACGACTTCTCAACGATTTCCTCCTCGGCAGCCGTCGACGATACCGTTTACGGAAAACCCACTGTAACCTCTTTTTCCAAGGATATTGAACAATTTCGACTGAATTTTCAATATCATATTGAACATTTTATAATCGGAAAACATTTACCCATCATACATATACCCGTTTAACGTAATTTACTCGTTATACGTTATCTCGTCGTACATTTTCCAAGAACAAAAAACACGTTCTTCGTGAATTAGAGCTTTACCAAATCGTCGACGAAAACTCTAGGTATCCGTGTTTTGTCAGGGACATAGATACTTATTGGATACTATAATAGCGTTGCTATATTGTTATATTGGGTATAAAATAAAAAACGAAAACGTCATCTTCTTTTCAGTGATATAAACTATAATATACTACACAGGACCATTCTATAGGTTTCATGAATCACAAAACACAAAGTAAGAAACTATAATATGTTTCCGGTCCAATTTTCAAAAAGCCTACAAATTACTTTTGTTCGGTAATCCTTATTTACAAACACTACATTGGCATGAGTCGTATACTCAAATCTTAATACATAATTATTATAAATATATAATATTTGTTTAAAAGTTATACATTTTCTCTGAGTAACAAACTACGTTGGAGTGCTAGGTAAAAAAAAAAAAAAACAGTCAATTAATTATTGTCTCTCAATTTTTACAAAAAAAAAAAAAACGTTCTGTGCAATTTTCACTAATAATTCCTTCCGTGATTTTCTTCCTTATATCACTTATTTTCAGTCATCATTTAATACCATCCATCATATCATCAGCTCATCACATTTAAGCATCATTGATTGTCCTACTCTTTATCAACGTTTTTAAAATGTTTATTCTCCTCCTAAACATATGAATTCATCTGAATTTTCCATCTTACAATATTAAAATGTTTTGAAATAAATTGGGATTCCATTTAGAGTTATCATAATATTTATGTGGAAATAAGGTGATTTTTGAGGTGTCACCCTACTGTAAGGGGCAGAAGTGAAATGCGTACGATTTATCCTCTCGGGAGGGGTACTCATCCTCGCATAATATATAATATAATAATATTACGACTAGTAAACATGGGATAAGGAAAAACCACTCGACGACAAAGACGTATACTGGCTTGTTTGGACTCTCTGACGACGGACGTGTAGTATTGTACAAGTATGAGTGTGTTTGTATGCGTTCGTATGAGGTTATTGAGAATATCCGTTGACGAGGAAAATTAAAGTCGCCGCTCCGTAGCGTTTTAACATTTGACCGCTGACGGTGACACGTACTCCATGGACACAAAAAAAAAAAAAGTAAAAAAACAAAAAAAAAATAAAATAAAAAACGAGAAGGAAAAAAAGGAAATAAAGGACACGTCCGGTAAAGAGCAAACGATCGACGACGAGTATATATATATATATATATATATATATAGTGCCCTTCAACAGGCGTATTGGATTTTCGTCCATACTTTCGAGAGTAGTCCGTTCTATTTTATATATATATTTTCGTGTCGGCATTTTTTCTTCTTTTCACTACTCTTCGTCCTTTTCCTTTTTTCGTCCGTTTTATTATTATTCTAAACGTTGTTCGAGTGTCACATTTTTGTAATCCTGTGCTCGTCCTCGTGGCCACCGATTTTTATATACACAATATACATATGAGGGATATGCTCAGGAATAATATAGCATCAACAGTTTAAAAAGAAATCCTTAATTTTTCTCTACGTGTATTACATATTGTAACCTTATATAATATGATACCAATATTACATTTGACTTAGTTGCACTAAGTCATCACTAATCATTTAAGGAGCTTAGTGACTGTCGTTTATTATATTAAAAAAAAACTGTTTCTAATTTCATCAGATCGAAACAATTTTGACTCCGATATTAATTGTCAATACATTTTTGTATTCTTCAGATTTTGTTCGAGGTATCGTATCAAGAATATTACCATTTTTCATCGTAATAATAATGGTTAAAATATTCAAAAATGTACTGAAATTCCAGTACAAATATTTAATTGACTAGAAATAATGTTTGAAATATTCTTTGGTACATAACCTCAAAAAAGTTATGAAGAATGTCGCATTATTTTTGACTTTATTATTAGAGCACGCATTTTAACGTTCTGATGGAATTCGATTTAGAATCGTCTGATAGAAAATTATAAACGCTTATTCGTGGTTGCAAAATAGATTGCTGGTATGTGCACATGGGTGTGTGTAGTAGCTCACCATATAATTTTTATACGGTTTACTAACACTAATGATAATTATTTACGATTCACACAAGCACACAGTTGTACAGCGAATGAATAGAAAACGGCCTACATAATACCCCTTATTTTAAGGAAGCCATGAGGCCTCTTATAGTCTTACGAGTAGGTACTTATATTACATTTAACCGAATTTTGTAAATTTATAAAAACAATTTTATTTTTTCACCTTTGATTACTCATTCGTATGTCATTTTTTATAGCATCATACAGAGTTAGATACTCTAGGCTTATTCATCCTAGTTGGTATCTATTTTAAAGAGGACGTTATTCGATTTTCCTTACAGAAACCTTCTTGAGTGTAAAATATAACTACCTAAATTAATGCAGAATCGGAAAATATAAATGTATTATGTAATGTGTACCAAACTTAAAATTTTGTTTTTTTTTTCGAACGAAGTGATATACATAATTGATTACAAATCTAAAAATATTAATACTTTAGTATATAAGGATGATGGACCAACTACTACTACCTTTATTTGGACATATTTTTTAAAATATATATATATATGGATTTGCGGATTTTTAAAATACTTATAATCAGTTTACGACTTTTACTGGTAAAATTTGAGAGTAAAACTCAGTTGAATCATTATAATCAACCGCGGATAGTATAATAACAATATACTAAATACTGGTAAATTACATATTAAGACATGCATCCTCTAAAATGGATTTATTTATACATTTCGAGGTTAAGCATATACGTCGTTTATAATAATAATGCCTATATTTTAAGTCGTATCCCCGCTGAAGTTTGAGCACGTATATTATATTATACCTACAGTGTGTTTCGCGAGTACCTCTGCTCCGTCCGTTTAATAGTATAAAGACATTTTATATCGGCAACACATGGTATTAATTGGAAGCGTAATGCTTATACTATATGCGCTCGATGAGTTTGCTGCAAACTGTATAATATATTAAAACTGAGAGCAAAGAAATATAACATAAAATTTACGATTAATAAAGCGTATATAATATACCTAATAGATAAATAAATTATATGTAAAGTTTGTGAGATGACTTTAATATATAGACATCGCTGTGAACCAAACAGGGAGTAAGAATAGTTTTGAAACCGGTTCGATAAACCAGTTAAACCGGAAAATCGAAATCCGGAGAAAATTTAAATCGATTTCCAACCCACAAATTGATACTCAGATAAAACAAAAACCAATAAGATCCTTAATACTTTTAAATCAAAAAAATCATAATATTATATCTATAATATATTAATTGTATTTTAGGATTTTAGCAGAACGAGAAATCTATTGATTTTACAATGATATATTTTTTTTTTTTTTTTGGAATCGAAATTTCAGGTAGAAGAGTGAAGTATAGGAATTTAAGAGTCAAAAAATTTTTTTGATACTAAATTGTTTCTAGATGGCACTTTCCAAAGTTTCCACTTTTTGATTTTCCGGGTAGTTATCTTAAGTATAAAAGAAAACTACATTTTTAATGGAAAATTTTTATAAATTTATAATTTTTTTTTACACATAAAATAAAGTTGCCATAGTTATTATACAGGGTGTATGTTAAAAAATTTTACTAACGTCGAGTCAATTATTTTTAAACAATTTTTAAAGTTTGTAAAAATTGGATTATTTTTCTGATATTTCAATGTAAACAACATGGCCAATACTATTTTATTTTTTTCCAAGAAATAATTTTAATCACTAATAACCAACAACAAATTTCTGGACCACCAAATATAGTAATATGATAATGTTGATATCAGATGATGTTTATCAAAATAAAGTTAAAAAGCATGAAACATGTTAAAATGTGCTTTTATTATTATTAATGATAGTTTTTTGTAATTACTTATTAATATTTTAATAATTTGTGATTATGAAAATGGAATTGGTATTTATAAAAAGTTTAATACCGTAAATCTATAACTTATTTACAAACACAATCAACAGGGTTACTAAATGATTTATATGTTTAAACTATTTGATTTTAACATATTATGATACATTATTAGAATATGTGTATCACCACAAAAGTTTATTGGTGGATCTAGGCTTCTATTTCAAAGTATCTATAAGAAATAATGTAAAACAAGGCGGACATCCAGATTTACATTGCCTCTATCGTAATTCAATCAAGAAAGCACAATGCACATTGTAAATTATTGGTTCAAAATTAACATAACAAAATGCAGTAAGATGTCTTGACACAAAGTATAAGTATAGCTAAATAAGCTTTTTATACAATTTTTAATAATAAATATTAAGAATCAAAACTATTTTATTCAATTATATATGGTAGATATGAACTCTGATCATAAATTAAAATAGTATACTAAAGTATACTACAGTTTTCAATAAAACATACAGGATTGTAGCTGTGCAATCAATCGACATTGGACGGAATAATGGATAAATTATTATATTATTGTTTAAAATAAGTAAATGTTATTTTTTTATTTTTAATATATTGTAGGTACGTACTTGGACAGTTTATAATGTTATAAAAATTTAAAGAATACTAGTATAAAGTAAGAAAAAAAAAACACTTATTATGTAACTCACATTACTTAAAAACATTTATTTGGAATAATTAAACTTAGAAAATTTTATACATAGGTTTTACTACTAGTATTCTTTATGTATTACAATGTAATATTAAATTGATGTGAGTTGGTAATCTAATAATAAATCTATATTTAATACTGAATTAGCATATTTTAATGTTGAAGGTATCATAATTTAAAATTTTTTTAGCACAAAATAAATATCCCGATAAATATTTACTATAAATTATATATGTAATTTTATAATTTTTAATTACCTAGTATTTTTCAATTTATAAAGTTTTAAAACCACTTCTACCCAAAATTATTTTTATTGTTATTTTACTTTATTTTATCGTTCTGTGAGTTTCTATTTAAATATTGTTTATTTACCAATTGATTTTAGAATTTACAAAAATACTCTGCTATGAGCAATTTGTTAAGTATATTCTAATATTTCTTGTGTTTTTTAAGCGATTACAGTTGAAATCTTGCGGACTGAAATAAAAGGAAAAATAGCGATTTAAATAACCTTTTAAATTCGTTATAGCTAATAAAATTCTTCAATAATTTTAATTTTAATGTAACCTAATAAATCGTCATTCACTACCTAGTAGTTTTTATTTTTAATTTTTTTTTTTTCAAATAAATTGTGAACCTTAAATATATTTTGTTTTGTATTTTATCTTTACCTTACTGTAATAGTATTATTGCAGATGAGTGATATATATAATCATATAATACTGTATGTACAATGTTACAAATTATAATTAATGTATGTGCGTATTTTTTATATTTTTTATTGGTCATTTTTTTTTTTAATGCATAGGTACATACATGTGTATTACACCTATAATACAATGATATGTATATTATATCAAACTATGTAATACTACTAGTTGACGATAGTTAAGTATTACACTCTGATAAGACACAGATCGTATATTATTTCAGTGAACCGAAAGTCAAAACTACAATAATTATTATTAATAATAAATAATATTCATAATTGTGGATGACTAATCATATTATAGGTAGAAAACGTTTTTTGTTAACACACTGCATCACTACCAATGCATTTTAAATATATAATATTAAATAACACTGGTAGGTATTATTAAAAAAATTTAAAATATTTTATTCAATCACAGTAATTTATTCACAGTTTATTAAATACCATTGATAGTTTCAAAGTCGAAAAAAATATTAAAAGGTACCTACACAAAATAGTGCACTTTTAAAACTATAGCATAAAATGTAAGCAACGTAAAATAAATTGATAATTTAATTTTCATTGTCAATATAAATTAAATCACTTTAAACTCACTGAAAATTTTTATTTTTATATAATTGTGGATGGTTGTGGTTATTTTGTTAAATAATAATTTTTGACGACAATAACATATTATCATTATTATGATAATATGATATTCGCAGTTAAAATGATAAAATTGCTATCATAAATCAGACCACATTTTATGGAAAAAAATATTTATCGTTATTAAATGCATTCTGCAATTATTAATGATGGACAAGCAGCAAAAATACTCATATTTTCACAGGTTTTAAAAATTGTTTAAAAATAATTGAATCAATTTTAGTAAAAACTTTTGACATCAAATTTTTTTAAAAATCAGATATACAAAATAGCTATCATGATATTTTTTTTAAATTTAAAATAAAATTTTACATTTTTATTTCGAATTCCTAAATATTAAAGTTTAAATAAAAAATATTTATGTTATAGCTCCAGGCTGTAATAATAATTAAAAAAAAAAATAAAAGAATAAAAATATTAAATAGAAAAAAAGCTATTGCATCTGTTAAATAGTTTAGTTACATCCTGTATATTATAATATAATAAATAATATGGTGATGTCATAAATTAAAAAAAAAAAAGATTTTTTTTTATAAAAATATTTATATATATATTATCCCTACCTGAGAGCTCACCTCAGTGGCGTAACTAGAACTGCTGATGCTCGTGGCAAAATAGTCCAATGGGTCCTTTAGTTTTACAAATTTGGGGGGAAGGGTGTATGAGGCACAAGCAACTGCTCACAAAATGCATCCCTAGATCTGCCCCCGCTAAAATATAGACTATAAATAATTAAAAACATGTTTAGTATTTTTGTGGTCACTATATTAATTTTTTTTTTAATAATATAAACAAGGCAATAACAAAATTTTAAATATTTAATTTATATTTAAAGTAATATCCGGCCAGTTTTACAAAAATGTCTTCTTTCTTTCTTTTGATTTAGCAAACTTAAATCCTCGAAGTGAACCTCTCGTGCTATTTCTTTTTTGATTGAAAGTAATGCCAGGCCACTTAACGATCTTGTGTCATTTTACTTAAATATTTTAGTCCCTAATTATTATGATAATAGTTTTTGGCTTTGAAAACGACCATTCCGCATTTGCAGATGTGACAAAAATTGTCAAAAATAATAAAAGAGCATTATATACTTCTTGGAAACTTACTGTTAAAGAACGATTTTTCACCATTAAAAGCTGGGCAAGATCTCTTGTTGAAATACAATTTCTGGACAAGTAAATGGTGATCAGTAGGTACATAGTTCAACAAAATATCTTTTCACGACTTTACGGTCTTTGTTTATAAATTCTGTAGAGAAATAGACAAACTTTTAGCAACCATATTTACTTCTTCCAAGAGATCATTAGAATTACATTTGTATTCTTATTATATAATAATTCCCAAGCGTCGACGAATTAACCAGATAAAATAATCTATAAAATATAAGCGTGGGTCAGTCATTATTCTAAACGGTGAATTGATTTTATTTTAAAGCATTTTAATTTTACAAAAACATAATTTTTTTAATGACCATCGTATTTTTAAATTTTGTAATGATGATCTGTTTTTTTTTTTAGATTTTCGACATTTCTTGATGGACCCTCAGAGTCATTGGCCCATGACTCATTGACCTTTATGCCACCCTATCGGTACGCCACTGGCTCCACTCAAAACCGTAGTATATACCAATATATAACTTAAGATATATTTTAGGATACTACTAATGATTCCAACCCCATAAACCTTCCTCTTTATTTTTATGTATTGTCTAGAATACTATATTAATTATTAATTTAAACACACATAAAAGATTTCCTAAAATACCTATCTATACTCATAATATGCTTTTCATATTTTAAATGCTTAAAAAGAAGTCATCCAAATACAGATGACGACAGATGGTCCACCGTCCCTTCAGTTTTCGAAAAAGATAGTGAATTATTATTATTTTAAATTTGTAAACAAAGATAAATCATTACATTCAAAAGATGATTCTGAGTAAATTTTGGTATAAAAATACAATTATTAAAAAAATAGTATGAAAATTGTATTTATTATTTTGTTTTGTCCTCTATATATTTATAAAATATTTCCATTATAATAGGTAGGATTTCTATACATTGAAAGAAATTCTGGAAAAATTGAAAAATGACCTCATAAATGTACTAAGTAGAACCAATTTGTTATCAAAAAAACTCTCCAAAACTCTTACACGACTCCTTGTTGTAAGAAATAAGTTCCTGATAGAAAAAAAAAATCATTGTAAACAATATTGTTTTTTATAAATCTTATATACATTCGGGGAGGGGGGGGGTCAGTTGATTATAAATTAACTTATTATTCTGTAGTATATACTGTATATAGTATAATATAGACATATTGGGTACATAATAATATATTATTATAATTGATAGTAAATTATTTAAAAAACTTTCCTTCACAATGTCCAAAGTTCATAATATCTATGGATCTATTAAAAAAATATCCAAATATATTTTAAGTTTGTATATTATATTAAGGGTAATCAACTTATTAATAAACCTAATATATATAATAACTTATAAGTTAATACATTTTTGTTGTGAAATATCTATTTATTTTTTCAATAGATATTTTTAATATTTGTGTGTATTATATATATATAGATTAAATTAAAAATACAAAATGTTTTCAAAAATAACATATTATCATACCTATTATTTTTTTGCAATGTCTTTATGTTTTAACATTCCTTAATATTTCCGTTTGATTATTCCCCTTCCTCGGATATTTCAAACGTTTTCTCAATTGGATGCAGTTTACCATTAGATATAAACAATACAAAACCTCTATATTGTTATTATTAGCTATACTCGAATTATCTTATATCTAAATGTATTCAGAAAATAATGTATTATATGTATTAAAAATAGAAGTTCAAACTATATTCTTATCGAGAAAATAGAAATAAATAATACGTGTTTGTGAATTTATTGAAACTTCTACTACAAGTGATACTTGTAAGCTCAGCTGCTATACGTGTGAATAAAATCACAGTCCATCAAATTTAGAAAACATGTCAAAAAGTGGGCTTAACGTCTTTTTAATTAAAAATTTCAAAATTAATCGAAAAATTCACTATGTAACGAAAAGTTGCGCAATTGTGGAAAGTTTGCAGTGTAAAACTAATTCCACGCGGAATGAAATTTAAGTTAAAAAAATGTTGTGAATAATCCAACAAATGTGTTACAAATTTTTTGGACGGATCTTGAAATGCGTCTGCTGAAACGTTGCGCAGCTAATTTTACCACGGTATAATTTTAACATATATTTTGACGGTTTAACGGTGAAAAGTTTAAGCACATCACTTTGGCGATTATTTTTAATGCGCATAACAAATTTAATTGTTTATTAATTCGTAGATTTAGTCTCCTGTTTTTATAATTAGTCGCTTAACGAGGGTAAAATCCAGCTCTCTCTTATATATATATGAGGGCTACGCATTTCGGAGAGTAATTACATCCTTTTTGATCTCTGGCGGGGCGCACGATTTCACTGAAAGTAAGTTCTTAATAATATAACCACCGTTGTCGGGTCTTACGAATATATATTTAAATAATAATAAAAAAAAAATCCCGACCCTAATTTTTCATTTTGTGTTAAACATAAAACGACACGAATGTTTTCATTTCCCTATCGCCGTTATGAACTTACTAAATAATAATAATATTTAGTCGGTCCGTTGCGAAACGTTTAATTGAGTATTAAACTAAAACAATTACGGTATAATATTTCTATCTATCTATCTATCTATCGATTCGTATCAATATTATACGCGATAATAATCGAATAGTATATAGTATAATATTACATTTAGTTTTACATTTTGTTTAGTAGGTCAACGAGGACATATAATATGATTCGATCAGTAAGCTTATACGCAAAACGACAGTTTACTAAATTATGTACACAAATGCAAGCACAGTAGATACACGAAATTAGGTCAGTTTTGAAAAAATATTTTAGCAAAAACGAATAGTTTTTTGATAAGTACTATCAATTTGAGAGTAATATCGAAAAGTCATGAACTTTATCGGATATATAATAATATTATATTATTTGAAAAGTAAAAATGTAGTGGACCTACCTATATATATTTTGATTTGAAAATATATATATATCAGTGTATACCAGTATATAAACATAAATATTCAAATAGTTATCAAATAAAATCGTACCTATTTCAATGTGAAAATTTAAAATTATATTACATGTTACGTAATTTCTTATTATTATGCGAACGGTGACTTTTATGAGATTTTCAAATTTATTTTGGACGAATACGGCTTATAATTTATATACTATATATTGGAGTTTTATTATGTTGCCGCAGAGAGAATCAGTATGTGATCGGATATTGTTCCATTGTTTTCCTTTTTTAATAAAAGTTTGTGTTAAGACTATGTGTCCACTCTATATCCGATGATTGGATGACTTTTATTCTTAGTGCACCACGTGCCAATTGCGCTCGTGGGAATATATCGAAATAGCGAAATGGCATATAGTCATATATATATATATATATGGATGCTTCAGCAGAGTGGAGTCAGTGTTGCCAAAATAAAAACCATAAGAAATGATATCGATTGTAGATTGCTCGAAAATCGTATTATATCAGAGGTCTTATAGCGTGTATACTCACTTCAATAGAATTTCTAGTTGTCTATTTATGTATAAATGATAAAGTATAGAGTTAAAAACGAACGTTATACCACTGACTAATTTTCTAAATGTATAAATCAAAAATGCATGTAACTTGACAATGAATTTTATAAAACAAAGACAAACGTCTTACTAAGTCATTCATTTTCAACGTAATTCCTTTCGCGTAATTTTAAGATCACCAGTGTTACAATAATATGATTTAAAATATTTGCATTTTAAAAATAAATTTTGAAAACATCGGAAACTTATTTTCTTAGTTTACATTTTTTTTTTTATTGAGGATTTAGAAATTTAAATTCTATAATTATTAAAACGGTTATTGAAAACGATATAAATATGTTAATAAGTAAGAATGAATAATAATTAGAACCATGCTGGGTCATGGTTTAAAATCATTTTTAATGAAATTCCAGCAATATGATTACATATATTATAACTTCAATTAAGTTTTTTAATTTGGTGGTATGGCACAAAATTTACTTGGAGTCTTTTGTAATAAATTTTGTTCACATTTAAAATACTAATAACTTATGGACAAATCTCAATATTAGGCCAATATTTACGTTATCGCCCTATTTTGGAAAAAAATGGTGTCTAGTTAATAAATAAAAATGCAATTTATGATTTTCCCAGTAAACTTTTTAGAAAATACTACTGAAAATGATAAAAATACACGTTTGTCAAAATCAAATATTATTGTTTCCTGGTTATTCCAAAAATAATGAACCTGGAAACATGAAATATTCATCACTTATATATTTTAGTACTGTATTGACGTAATAAATGTGTCAATATTTTTTCATATTCTTTTTTTCAATCAGTTTTGAGATTTATAAAGTAGTTCTAAATTTTAAGATTATTATGTTATAAAAGTAGTAATTTTAAGATTTAAGACCAGACAATATTTGTATACACTAAATTCCACTCAGATTCGTTTTAATGAAATAATGTATCTATCATTAATTTAACATTGATCACGTTCATCGAGGGTATCCTGTCCTACAAGAAAAATGCCTTCACCTCCTTTCAACTGATTTTTTTTTTTAAAAGTTACAAAAAAATTAAGGGTAAAAAAGAGGCCCTTTTCGTGTCATGACTTTTTACATACCAGGCCGAAACTATAGGTCTACCCATTTTGGAAAAATTGATTTAAATTAATATATCAATTATTACATTATTATTTAGCCGGTAGGAAATTGTATGATTTTATAAGCTAAATCGTTGCAATACTACACTGAGCTACTCTATAGCACCTACTTTTTGGGCTGCCATGTATAATAATGCTTTTAACTTCTTATCACTGTCTATTCTGATAAGATATATATTATATTCCATAGTATTTATGCAATACCGTTCCGGACTACTTTTTGTCTTTATTTAGTCGGTTTGACATTCAAATGTTCAAGAGAATATATTCTTAGCCGGAGGTCTGTACGTGTCATTCATATTATATTATATACATCCACCATGACAAATGAAGTAGAATCGGCTGAAAAATGTATTCCTTACAGCCGTGTCCAGGTACCATTCGCATGCCCATTGACCCGATAGTATTATATTATAATGTACGTTTAACTACACACAATACGTAATACTTGTTTATTTTATTATTTTGATTATTATTTTTTCTGTATATTAACATACACGAAAACGTTGTTATAAATTATTATGCAGTCGTCATGTGTCTACGTCCTCCGGGCCAAGGGTCTCGCGGACGACGATTTGACGTATTACATTATTATTATCTTTCCACTTGCTCCCTGTCGGACCCCATTCTTCATATTATGTAATGTGTCACTATCGCTACCGGGTCCTAACAGATGAAGTGGTAACAGAAGCTGGTTTAAACCACTACAAAGACGGCTTTGACCATATTTAACCCAGGTGTAACCCAATATAAGTATTGGTATACAGCCACTTGAATAGATAATTATTTGGAGTTATGTATAACAATATTTGTAACCATTCTAACTTTTTGTTTAGGTTATCATATTTTTATTATCAAGCAACTGTATTGGTGGTGTTTTGAATAAATTTCTTCAGTCAGAAGTCTGTGATATCACTATAACCAATGTCGTATATGACACCCTTATTATGTGTTAAATATTTACGAGATTTAATAATATAATGCCTCAACCCTTTATACATTTTCTGGTTATGCCACCAACTATATTATATAACGTGGTAATTATAATGTATGTATAAATGTATGTATGATCTAAACCCAATTAACATGATTTACAAAGAAGATAAATATCCGTGTAAGAGAATAAGATTAACTTTTAATTACAGATCCGTTGCGTCGAAATAAAAATCATAAATCTTTGTTGTCATAATATACATAAGTGGATTCAATATTTCAGTAAAAATAGACAGATAAATCCGATATATCTAAGATTATAAGTATATATTCACAGAATTATAGCTAAATAATACATTTACACAAAAAATAAATTACATGTCATACACGTCAAATATGCCAAACAATTGAATATTTATATTACCCTATTTATATTATACTAACAATAGATAATATTTTACTGACATTATATCTAAAATCAACTCTATATATATGGTGTTATGACGTTTTGAGAAATAATAGCTATTTCTTTGTTATACTGTATTTCTCCATGTCAAATTGGTTTAATTTTTTTTATTTAACTTTACATTTTATTTACATTAAAATTATTTACTTACTACTACTATTATTGTTATTATTATTATTTTTTTATTTTTTTATTTTTATTTTTTTATTTTTATTTTTTTTGTTATTAATCAAATCCAATTTTCTTTTTCCAACTACGTTTAAAAGAAAATCCACTCTGCATAAATTTTAGGAAATCGATATCCGAGCATATTCATTTATCTTATTTCCAAAATCTCCTTAGAATTTCAATCACAAAAATCTCAGTAGGGAAATAGGGATGCATTTAACAACAACAAGGGATATATGAATAGAGTAATGGAAAGCATCAAATTTCGTTGAACAACTTAACCTAAAGAACCTAACAAAAAAACCTAATTTTAAACCTAATAGGCGTGGAAAATTTAGTTACCTATCCATTTTTTCAAAAGTACAATATTTAAAAAAAATGTTTTCATATCAAAAATAAACTATGATGTTACTATGATACTTCAATATAATTTTCATTAGTATAGTTATAATTTTATTTTAAATTATTTTTATTAATATAGGATAGGACCACTGGTAGTAAATAAAATAATTATGTTATTTTGTAAAATAACTATTACAATTCCAAACCATTTAAAAATAATTACATATAAACTGTAAAAATGTCAATATTCCAGAATCGTTTATTTGGAATTACATGGAAAAACCGTTTTTTGCTTTTCATTGTAAAAATGAATCATTGTATAAAAGTTATCTTTTTAAGATCATTGTCATATAATGTTTTAAGGATTAAGGACTATAATGTACCTATTATTATATAAACTTATTTGGATAATTGTGACATCAGTTCCTAATAATTGTTATTAGAAAAATCGATAATTTTATTGATTCTTATTTTTAGAATATAATTTAATAATTAGAAAACCAAAACCAAACACAATTAAATCGATTATAGTGTATTTGTTCTTCATTGTATTTCTTACTCTTATATATACTTCTCGCTTAGTTTGCAGTAACATTCAACGATACCAAAATCGAAAAATTATTTACATTCCATAAAAGTCAAATGTTATCTGCGAAATGTCAACGCATGATTTGTGATTTCGAAAAACCGCTCCGTGATTTCTGGTATCTTTTTATATGTTTTATTACCACCCTGCCTACGTTTTTAACTTCCCTTTTCCTGTCGCCGACATTTTACCTACCGACATTTCCAAGGAAATAATGATTTATTAATAATTGTTTTTCTGTATGATTTCTCCCCTTTCAAATTTCATACGTATATACCCTCTTTTTGCAACGCAGTTATTTCACATATATTTTTTCATCAAATTCACTTTATCTTTATCTTTATATATATTTATATACATATACATATATATATATGTATATATGAGTATAAAACAGATACATATATATATGGGGTGAATGAGATCAAATTCACGAAAACTGATTCAGACTCGATTGAAAATAATACATTCTTATGTATTACAGTATTATTTCCCATAATGTAAAGAGATGTGCATTTATATTTTTAATTGTATCGAAAAAAAATTCTGTCATTGAAAAAAACAATTGATGTGAACAATTTTCAGGATTTTGCTTATAAAAATCATTTTTATTTTTTATACAGAATCCATATTATAATATATTCCTTAAGGAATTTTTAGGTATTATTAAATTAAAAATGAATACCAATTTATTATAAGAACTTGATGATTTAATTTAATATTCAACTTCCATGCAACTACTCATATATATAATTTATTATAGATCTTCCTATTTAATCAGTATTATTCGTTTAAGTATCTGGGGAAAAGACACAATATTATAATATATTAATTATATATAAAAATGAACATTTTATAATATTTAAACAATTCATAAACTAATATACGAGTACTTAATAACGAAATTAAATTTAAACATATATTTTCTTAGTTTATTATATATTTTAACGAATTTGGTATCTACCTATATAATTTTATAAAAAAAATATTATAAATTATTATTATTTTATTAATAAAAATTTGACTTGGCGTAAGTTGTGTGTAATAGGCGTGACATATGCCAAGTATATGTTTTTCGCGGGAACATTAACCCAGTGAGAAATTGAGAAATTACTTAATAATAATCTACTAGTTCAATTTACTTGTTAAGTTGAAACTGCAACTTTTTTCAAGGTCTTATCTGAAATAGCAGACTATTTAAGTGGTAGTTTATTGTCTTATGTATACAAGTTTTCTGTTATTCATGTTTGCAAAAAATAAAACAAAACAAATTCATATTTAATTTAAGTACAATCCACACAGTGTTGTTGCACTATAGTTTTGGTTTCAATCTCATAAATATTATATTATTAGAACACCGATAAAATATAATGTGTATTTTAGACCATTTTAATATACAAACAATCTTTTAATATATTTTCTTAATTTTTTTTTTCTTAAATCTATATGTTACGTATAGATTTTCTCCCAAATTTTATATTCAGTTTTATTTTAATTTTTTTATTTATGTATTTAAACACCGTTGGATAAAATAAATATAATACATAATAATAATTAAAATTTAGGGTGTTAAACCAGGGTTTAAAAAGTTTTTTTTCATTCGAGGGCTATATGAAATATAATATAAGTAGGTATACAAGAATTGAAAAAAAATATATTTTTGATTAATAACTGTATATAATTTGTGCTTATAAAAAAGTCAATTTCCAAACACATTTACAATCTGCTAGGAAGTAAAAATAATGGTTGTTTCTATTCAATAAAAATAATTCAATTTCATTTTTTATCTCAAAAAATCGTGATGAATACATAGCTGAACCAACGAACCGCTATATGCTGTAATAATAATAATAATAATAATAATAATAATATTTATTCATATGAATAAAACGGGCAGAAGCCCAAAAGTACAGATTAATATTTACAATATTCAAATTAACAATTATATAACAATAAAACATAAATATAATAGATTGATAAGATTAAAAATGAATAAAATGTTCAATAGGTGTCTTAATTAACAATTAAATAACAATACAGCGTAATCATATTTTAATGATCAAAACACAATAAGAAAAATAAATTATCTTACTCAATATCACATAGCAGTATTTAAGTGTAAGTTCAAAATTTGATTTACTGACGAAAAGAATAAATCAACATTAGTTCAATGCTTGTTACACATAGCCATTGCCCATGGGATAGGAGAGTTTTTTAAATAATTTGTGCTGTGTGATGAAATGTAGAACAAGGGAGTAAAACGGTTATTATAAGAAAGGATATTAAAAGAAATACAATTTAATAGATACGGAGCATCAATGTGGCTATTAATAAATTTATAAACTATTTGTAAATAAAAGAAATATCTGCTAACTCACGTCTTAACGCTAGTGTAGGGATGCATTGAAGGGATCTGATCAGTGAATAATTATGATCTTAAATAATAAAATTAAATTTAAAAATTACAAATTAAAGAAACGATCTTGAACGCGTTCAATTAAATATCAGATTTAGTATATGGAGTTCAAATAGATGACCCATATTTTAAGATAGACCTAACTAAAGCGCAATAAAGTAACTTCAATGATCTCAAGTCTTTAAATTCGGAAGAGTGTCGTTGTACGAAACCCAATTCTTTTAAAGATTTTTTAACAACCCACTCAATATTTTCCCGAAAATTTAAATTGTGAGTTAAAGTTACACCTAAGTCTTTAATGGATGATGCTGAGTTAAGAATATTATTGTTTATGGAATAGTTATAATATATATGTTCACGAGAAGTTTAAGAACTCATAGAAGTAGCATTTATGAATATTTAAGCTCATGCCCCAATTATGACACTAGTTAAATAAAATATATCTGGGTAATCTGTTTCTATTTATTTCCAAAAATTTTAAAACTAACGATTTTGTACCTACTAATATATTACATATATTTTTATTTTTTTTTATCGTCCATTGGTGGGCCAGTTGAAACTTGTTCACGGCCGGATGTAGCTCGCTAGCCGTAGTTTGGAGACTCCTGTTTTAAGCCATTATATAATTTAAATAAAATACAGTACCTAAAAGAAAGAAACGGTTCTAAAGGAGGATACAATAGGTCTATGACCCCCGCCCATACCTAAAAATATATGTAGAAAAATGTTAGGGAGCGTTCAAGTATTACGACAATATATTTTTTTTCTTTTTAGGCCCCTCCCTTCTTCCTTGTTAGCTAATGTATGACATCCCTACTTTATTATGTCAGCATAAGTCCAAAAACCTCTCTCTATTTCATAAAATTTTTCTATACATTTATTTTAAAATGAATCAATTAAAAATAAATGAAAAATTTTTAGGTCCGTTAAATGCCACCCACACCTTGGAAATTCCATATTGTCAACTATACAGTATATTGTACTTTATTTTGTACAATTTTGTACAAAACTCCAAATACTCTAAAAATCAATTTTATAATAATAAATGAATACCAAGATCATAATGATCTACATTTCAAGTACGGTAACTCATTTGAAAGTTGGGCATTTTCTATAGCTGACGAATGCAAAGTAGACATCAAAAGAGACCAAGGTGAGATAAACAATGCACAATATAATCCCGAACTAGTTCCTCTTATAGTCAAGGCAATGAAATTATATTCTTGTTGATCAGGTATAATGAAGACAACTTTCTGTTTTGGAGATGCCTCAATATCCAGCAGTCGGATGGAGAGTAATTTTAATCCACCTAAAAATAGAGTTTTTAAATATGAAAACTTGTCTATAAGAGTTGATACATTTTTAAAAAAATTGATTTAATATTATATAGGCGATCACTTACTACTTAAAAACAATACAAGAAATGATAATTGTATGATAAAAAATAATTCATTACCTAACATTCAATGTGATGAATAACGTGAAAATGAAAATAAGATATTTGATGTAAAAACATTAGAAGATAATAATGATCCAAACATTCCAAACATACAAAATAATACATGGGATGGTAATTTTCAAGAAAAAAAGTGTTAATTACCTAATATACAATGTGAAGAATTACATGAAAATGAAAGTAAAGTTCAGATATTTGATGAAAAAACACTGAAAAATTATATTAATGATTTGACTAAAATGACTTTAATGTAAAAACTTTGAAAAATTCTTGCTTACCTTGTAGTAATGGTGATTATTCTACGCGGTGCCCATCGTTGTGTTCATTGTTGTAAGCTAGTTCATATTTTATTTGGGTGTTCCATTAAAAATGTTGATAGTGAAGACGGTTATGGTGAAAAACGGATTTGTTTAATCTATGACGAACTTAATAAAGAAATAAATGCAGAAGAACAATGGCAAAAGAAAAGACCATCTACAATAGTTTAATCTCATCGATCAGCGAAATCGTACTTAAATCCACAAACAATATTTGATCGCATCAAATTAAATAAAAAATGGTCGAAAAAAGAAATGGTTTTTTTAAAAATGGCAAAACCTCAGATGAGAATGGTAAAGACAAATTTATATTAGGAATACGTGTTCTACCGAATCTTTATTAACTTCTTTAGCTTGTGCAGTCACTAATAGCGATAACTATTTCACATTCTTGGATAAAAATAAAAAATTTGATCAAACCTCCAAATTTTCAACACAAATGTTAAATATTAAGAATGTGAAGAAAAATATGTATAAAGAACGCATACAACTATTAGCACCACATTACAAATTGGATGAAGATAATATTGTTTTAGGTGATATACAAATTCTTGATAGAATGGGTACAATTACATTTACGGCATCAAAACTATTTAAAAACATGCCATCCTATGAAAAAGTGGATCTGTAGAAACTTGTTTCCTTCTACGTTTTTGATTGTAAATAAATATGCAGTATTAACTGTTTTAGCCTTTGATAGTATTATCAATTTGCAATCTGAAGTAGACAAATATTTTACCACCACTGAAATGGATTGTTTGAAATGTCCATCGAGGAGGAAAACTACAATCAATGTGAAGTCACATTTATTAATTGAACTTATTTCAGTACAAAAAGGTAAGACTTAAATTTTATAATGTTTAATAAAATAATAATAAAAATATTGAATAACACAATTTAATTGAATTACTATTCATTTTTGTTTTCCAGTACTTGAAGCATCTACAAGTTGTCGTGACAAAAATGATACCTATGGTTCGTATAATAATAATTATCTCTTATTGTATATATCATAATATACTGTAATATAATATTATTTTTGCATATCGAAACCGTCGTTTATTATTTTTAAGCATTTCACAGTATAATAATGCTTAAATATTATATAAGCACTAATAAATTGATTACATTTCTGTTTTGAAAAAAAAAAAAAAACATAATTTTAATTTTTTATTTTTGTGTGTTTACTGTTTTACAGCGTTTTACGAGTGTTATACCATAAATATAAATATTTGAAGCTACTATATTATTACAATATGCAATCATTATTGAGTTTAATTGAATTCGTATACAGTTTTTTTTGAACAAACGTTTTCGGGAAAAAATAACTCTGTAACCGACAATACTCGAATCAGTATATAGTGAGTATACCTCGAACGCAGGATAACTCGAAACCGAAATTATCTGTTGAGATTTTTTTCGGAATCAATTATCTCGAAATCTGACTTGGTAAATTGTAATTTTGGTATTATGCCCCGTATTGTTTTTCGATCCGAGCCCATTCGGTTGAGGTGCGTTGGTTCCAACAATCGGTCATTTCCTGATTTAGATTCAGGTTCTACATTAATTATTATTGTTTCCGAATATATCGGTTACAGACATTTTATGGTTTACAAATACCTGCGTATATTAAGAACGTCCATCGATTCCGAATGGGAATTCTGTTCAAATCAATAACGATTCCATAAATGTTTTTAGATTCGAATAAACCGTTATGAACGTCATTATGGATTAGGACGTGTTATTCAAAAACGTCCCGTACGTCGGTCGATGTTTTTTCCGTAGTTTCATGCGAGTTTTCGTGCGAGTTTGTGCGTTGGTGCGGTTAAAATAGGTATAGGTGCGCCGCGTGCGAGTGTGTATAAATATAGCGTATTTCGCGTCGGCGAGCACATTACCTCGTGGCGTCGCGTGGCAGTAAATATATAACCCGTACGACATGATTAAAAGTGCCCAAACGGCGCGGTTCGCATAAGAGGATTTAAGTTGAAGACTTCCACCGCGACTTATTATTGTTACGCCACTTGCACATAGTACTACGCCACTGCCGCAGACAACCTATCGGGTCCGTATATAATCCTCTGATAATTATACAGTACTCTACACATACGAGTACGCACAGTATAATAATATATGTTATACACACACGAGTCACCTGAAACGATATAATGTTATTGTGATAAAATTGCGTCGAGTGTGATATCATATCGTATATTTGAACATTTCGAGGTAGGTATCGACCGTGTACGGTATAATTTGTTGCGGAGTATACACCGTAAACGATACTCACCATAGGTGTCTGATATACGTCCGCGAACTCGAGAGGCCGTAGCTAGAGACCGTAGCTGGACGGCAAAATAAATAAATAGACTATTTAAAGTACTTATATTGACAGGAATTTCGACGAGAAAGGTTTGGACCAGTGGCGGCTCGAGGGCTTTGAAAGTGGAAAGGCGATTAAAAACTATTAATTTTCAAAAAGCCATAGACTGCCAATAATAATTATGTACCAATTTAAAAGGTATTTATTAAACCAAAATATAAAAAAAATAAATATATGAATACGTTTTACATAAACCGAAAATGACAAAATAATAACACTTGTACGTTTAATACTCAAAATTTAAGCGTCTATCTTTCATTTCACTAAACGGGTCTTCCACGTTGTTTTGTTTTAATTTTCTGTGAATATGATATTAAATTTTACCTACTATCAGAGGCGCCGGAATGATTTTCGAACCGTGTGGGGGCAGAACATTTGTTAAAAGTTAAAACATCTAATAAGCAAAAAAAAAGGTTTTTAACTTTTCTGGAATTTTCCGACTGTCGGAAAAAAACCTTACACCACAAAACACGACCAAATATACCGAATAAGTAAAAATAAAAAGTATCTGCTTTTTAAAGATGTTTCTAAACAAACCTTAATTTGCCGACTTATCGACATATATTTCTTAAGTGTTCTAAGTGGGGAAAATAGTATAACTCAAATCGAAACAATGATTTTTTCACAACGGGTTTGTTCACATTCATCTAATTTAAAATTATCACATCTATGGTAATATGTTAAATGTTGGTATGGCCTATTCGGGCTATGAACTAATATATTTAATTTTCAAGTTAAAGGCAATTGTCGTAATATATGTTGCCACTTTTAGGAGGTAAAATGAAAAATATGGCATTATATTAATAATAATAATAATAATATACTCGTAGATCATAGGTACATTCATACGCACTATACACTTCTTTCTATGCATTTACCGTTGAACAAATCATCGACATTTCGTACTCCCATTGAGCTTTATACTCTCAAAACAAATATAAAATTGCATACAAATCCGGTCTCTCTATATGATATATTATAAAATATGTAATAGCGTTGATATACTAATATTTAAACATTTCATGAATTTAAAACAAAAAATGAAAACAGAATTGCCCCCATTGCCCCCGTTGTTCCGGCGCCCCTGCCTACTATATTATAATAATATAATATATACCAATAATATAAGAATAAATTAAATAAATAATAATGAAATATAGAAATTATAGAAATGTGCACACATGACGAACACGAACACAGTAAATACACTTATAATATATACATAAACATTATTCCGTATTGTTCCGTAGTCCACGTGCATGTCGGGCGACGATTCGTATCGCTCCGCCGGCCGCATTATTACCGAATTCCCCTTCCTATGTTTTTGTGTTTTGATATCGTATAAGTTATAACGGGCGATTGTCAACGTCGTTAATATTTAAATCAATATCTAACTTGTTAATAAGTAATTTGCTACCATTTTAGAGTGAGGGGGGGGGCGATCCAACCGTAACCCCTACACACGAGTAGTCACCGGTTTGAACGCCCATAAAATATGGCTTTACTCGTAGTCGTATCAATTAGATAATCTATCCTTATATGGGTCCTTGCAGGACGATATAATATAGAACGCAATAGTATAATAAACATTGGATAGGTATGGATATACCGATATCAATGTTATTTGTGTTAATAATTTTTTTCAACTCGTTATAATATAGGTATAAGCGAATAAATAAGTTTAATAATTAAATACAAATTATACTTTTAATTTCTGTTGATTTGGTTTAATACTGTAATAACCAAATATGCGTATTAATAATAATGTTTATAAACATAAACTTCAAATAATGTACGTATATGTTAAATAAATTAATAATTAATTATACTTTTTAAATAATACCTTTATAATTATTCACTTCATTTGTTGACATTTTTCAAATAGACACAAATATATTTAGTTTAAATAACATTACGAAATTGAATAAAGTATACTCTATCACAAATCACATCATTTAATCCGTACATTTTTTCCCCGTATAATAATCACAGTGAAAATATAAAATAAAAGTTTAGACTTGTTCATCTCAACTAAAATTGAGAGAAAAGAGGCATTTGACATTTGTAGAAAATGAAATTCGTCGTATGTATAGCTACATAGGTAAAATTTGGGAGACTTGGTAAACACCTCTCCATATGATAAAATATTTGTCAAGAATTTGTCTTTATAACATTCTTCAGTTATATTAATTTCATAAATAATAAAAAGATCATCATTGCAGGACTGGTTATAAGTTAGATATAACGAAATTGTTATAACTTATATACTATATTATATGACTCAGAATGGATATCGGTAAGGAATTATATGTGTTATTATATCTATCCAAAATAATGGATTTGGCATTTTGAAAGGTTTAAAGTTTTATGTTATAGTACTCATAATAGGTTCAGGAGAGCATCTTTAATGTTCGAATGTCCATATAACATTTTTCACTTATCTTATTGAAACAAAACTGACTCCAAATTTTAGATAAAATTCAATTATTATTGGTGAATTAGTGTTTATAATCTGTAATTATTAGTCAATTGGAAATTAAAAAAAAAAAATAACAACAAATTAAAAAAATCGTGGACGTTAGATAGAACAAATTAATTGATAACGCATAAACTACAATATATAATATGTACGTATTGATTAAAGTATCGAATATTACTTTTTTCCGTGTTCTTATTAGCACCCATAATGAATAATCAATGAAATACTTTGGAAAAATTTCGACTTTATTCAAAAAGAAAAAAGTACGTTAGGAAAAATCAAAAAAAAAAAAAAAAAATGCTACCTATAGAACGTTTTTATTTTGTAAATCCACAAGTTGCGCATTTTGACGAACAGTTTAACCATACATCATATATATATATATATATATTATATTATATCGAAATGATCTGCGAAAAACGGCACGTTCGACCGGTCCGGATAGTTACCGTTTGAAAAACAAAAAAAAAAAAAAAAAAAGCGGATATTCATATGATTATTTGGTCTACCCGAGAACGTTTGATTTGACTTATTTTATTATAAAACACACGCGTGTATCATGCACACCGTCCGACATTACCTGTGTATTTGAGGTTAGGTGTTATTATTCGCGTACAGTACGGGTGAGCTCTCGTATAGCAGTCGGTGGCCGCGTGCCCGTGTTGTCCGCTTGACCGAACAACATAACGTATTATGGGAGTGGGGGGGGGAGGCCCCGCGGGACGACGGATGTGTTTCTACGGGAAACCATTCCATCAATGTCCGCCGGCCTCCGGAAGTCTCGTGTGGATGTGTCACGGCCGCGGCTACGGGACTTCGCGGCGCGCGTTAACTTTATGACACGTCGGAGATTGATGAATATTGATATACCCTGCAGGGCTGCGGGGACCGCGACTCGGCCGTGACAGGGACCACGTCAACGGGACCCGTCGGTCCCATCGCGCGCGCCGTCAAGTCAGGTCCGGCGTTCGTCGTGTAACGCGAAAACGCCAGTGGGCTGCTTGAACGTTTCACGAATCGAAATTTTCATTTATTTATTTTCGGAAAAAAATCAAGAAACCCGTAGCTAGTGATCGTACGTAATCGTGTAAAAAAAAAAAACGAAGCGTATTTACAATATTGAGATTTTATTCGACTATCGATTATTAAAATTCGTTTTCATACCATTTTTATATATTTTATATAATTATTTAATATTTATTTTTATAATTTTTTCTATTTATTTATTATTTTTGTTATTTATATAATTTATTTTTTTGTTTTTTTTTTTTTTTTTTTATTATTATTATAATTCCGAACACCGATTTTTAATACACGAACACGATATGTGCAAATAATCGAGTGACATATACCTATATATATATATATATTTAACTTTAATAATATACGTTTTTATTTATTTACTATGTATAGGCACAACAGTTGAAGGTACACGGAAAAAAATAATTTCGGTCAATGGTTGGATATAATATGGTTAGTTATATGGTTGGAATAACGTAATCATTATAGTTATTTTATTATATAGTTACGTTTACTATGTATACTAATATTTACAATAACTATGTTAAATAAAATTGTTTGTTAATTTATGATTAATAATTAAAAAACTGATGAAATACTTATGCCCAACACACATAAAATGATTAAAAATGAACTACATTTTTTTTTTGAATCTGCAGAACATAAATAAGACTTACTTACCGTTTATACAAAAGTAGACTGACGAGTATACCTACCTAATGCTCCTTCCTTTAAACGTTTTAAAATAATTAATATAAATAAAGGAAACATTTTTGTATATTAAATTAAATAAGCTTTATTTTAATGTATTCAATTTTCTGCGTAACTGCTTCCCAAGTCGATACATTTTTCCTAAAGTATAATAATAAACCGTATTTTTGAAACTTAACAGAATAAAATTTGATACATTTATAATGTTGAGTTTTGGAAGTAAAAAATCATACGGTTATATCCGGGCTTTATGAAGAATCACTTGAAATTCTAGAATTTCAATTGTTTAAAAAAAAATTTGACGGGTTCAATACTTTAACGTGTAGTCTGATACCACTTAACACGTTTTATAATTTTTAAAAATGCAAGCAAATTCTTATGAAATTCAAATCATTTTACATTTACAGCGACTAAGATATGCAATAACAACTTGCTGTTTCTATCGTTCGTTTGAAGACATAGTGATTATAAATATAACGAACACATTAATTAATAACTTGAAGCAATCGCTACTAAAATACTAAAAACAGTCAATGACACAAACACATTAACTATACACAACATTATTTTGTTATCGTCTAATATCAGACCACAGATAACTTGAAAATAATATTATTAATAATAATAATATTTATAATATCTGTGAATAAACGGTGTAGAAATCAAATCGTAATCTAGTGATTCATGAACTAGATTATATTATTTATCAATTAATAATTATCATGAATAATAGGTAGGTAGATAATAAAAGGTACGTAGGTAGGTATATACAATGTTCACAAAATATATTATAATAATCGAAAGTAAACATTTTACGAAAAAATATTTTTGATACGAAGAAATAACAATATTATACCTATCTATATAGATTAAAATAATTACATATATTACTCATTTTATGGATATAGATTATTATTAGATACAAAAATAATTTAATGACAAAAATAATACATGTGTATTTTTATCTTGACATTTCAATTGTGAAATATTTTAAAATCAACCTTTATATAAAATTAATATTATATTAAATATATACAATATTAAAATTATTGTAATAATTCATAATTTCCATCAATTCGCTTAAATATCTATATTTCATACGAAAAATCCATCTGATGTTTTAGTGATAGGATTTGATAGGTTAGTTTAGGTGGATGGGTTATATAGGTAGCAATTAGGGGATAGTATATGTTCAATTCCTTCTACCGAGAAATTTATCTTTTTGCATTTTTTTCAAATATTTTTTACCATATAATATATTAAATATAAATTAATCATATGGTAACAATAACTTATCTATACAGTTAAAATAACATTTTATTATTGGTAAAATAACCAAATATATGATTAAAATAACCATAATAATTTAACCATGGTTACTTTACCCACGTTATTCAACTGTCGCTATACCACCGTATAATTCTAGTGTAGGAAAACTATTTAAATAGTTACTTCAACTATACTTTTTTTAGTTGTATTCGAATTTCACCTCGTCCATGCTGGAATGTTAATGGTTATAGCCAAAATTTATAAATGTATCGTTTATCAATCGGTAATCAATAATTTGTATGATATACTTCAGTCATATTATCTTATTATCTAAATGATAATAATAACAATAAATATTTTCTATGGTGGCGAATTATAATAGAAGTGTATCTCTCTGATCTAGATCAGTGTAAATTCAAAAGGGGGCGAAAAATGCGATGAAAACGCTGTGTATAGACGGAGCTTATTACTATAGTAATTACTAGGTAATATAATCAAAATTTGAAATTATTTGACGTTTTGATTCTATCGAAAATACACACTTAGAAGAAAATTATAGATAAAATATTTAGGTTTTTGTCAGAGGCCTACAAATTAGAACATATGTAAACAGAACAACTAGTAAGAAACATTAAAAATAAAATAAATAATAAATCATAGAAATAAGCAAAAATGAGCACTTGCCTAATGATAAGTAGGTATATGTTTCGAGTAACCCTGATAATAATTTTCATGTATAACCATGAAATATTTTATTGTAAGCAAAAAAAGTCGAAATTAGCTAATATTACATCTATAACCTAAATAATTTTTTTTTTAATTCCGAAAAATAAATATGAAAGTAAAATGATTCAAAAGGAAATATTGAAATTGAATTTTTATTTCAGGTATAATTTCTCCATTTTTTCCGTATATTCTTTACTTTCCAAGACTGGTTAGAAATCCATTTTTCCAAAATGTCCTTAATTATTCCCAGAAACTCCAATATTTGAATCTTCTAGTCTAAATATATTATATTATATATAATGTTTATTTGTTTTTAAATAATGTTCAATGTCTTTATCAAAAATTTTTAGTTTTAAAAAAAAAAGTATTTACAAAATGTTATTCTTGTTGTTAAAACACACATTTTAAGCTACAAAATGAAATTCGTTGGTCCAATTATAAAGATAAAATAGAACACGAAAGAGTTATTTCGTACAAAAATTGTGAATTTAACCTTAAGAATTAAAAATGTTCTCCTAAACGACTTCAAAATATTACTGTAAAAGTGTATCAAAGTGTATCCTAAACAAGCAATAGGAAAAAATGAATAAAGTATGCATCGTATACTCGTAATTCACCTTATATAGAAAACAATTATTCTAAGTAAAAAAAAAAAATTTATTACCTATTAAAATTATTTAAATGTTCGATAAACTATTTTATCACATAAAAAATATCGAGCTTACATTTTGTGTAACACTTAGTGATTTGTCATGGGTATATTATATTTATTTAACGTCACATAAATTATTTTTATATTTCGTCATTGTCATATGAATAAATACAAAACGCCGTTTTCTTTAGCCCTTATCCATCATGATCGTAACACGATATATTAAGACATGGAGATAGTTAGGTCACAACTTTAACGAATAATTTATAATTTAATAAATAATTATTCATAAAAACATATTTGAAATTTCATACCAATTATTCGTTGAAATTTCGATACAATAATAATAAAAAAGTACAAAAAAGACCGATTGTCGTCCTCTCATAGCACTGTCTCACTTGGTCGATGCCAGTTCCATGTTTTCTATCCCTAAGTGCAGTCCATTTATTTATGTGTTAATGTCATATGCAAATACGTTTAATAATTAGGATATTAATATATTAGTATATGCATTTGTAAATCTCCCATGTACATGATAATCAATGCAGCCCACACGAGAAAGGTACTGAATTTCAACATCTCCAAGAGATTCCAAATTAATGATGACCATATTTTTATTCACACAGAATCCTAAAACGTTTAAAGTAATAAAATAGCTATAATACAGCTCACATAATTTTAATTTTTTTTTTTTTTATATATATATATATATATATTTTGTTAAGAGTATCAAAAAATAACTCACGAGGCGTTTTTTCTAAACAACATGGGTACAAAAAACCTTAATTAAATGTCGATTGTATACATAACGGACGGTATCAAAAACGATTTTTGAATGTCTGATCGGTGCCGAGGTCACCGACTTCCAAATGCGCTACGGTTTATTGTTATGTTGGTTTTCGACATTTACTCAATAAGGATTCGGTCGTCCGGATAGCAAGACCTAGTACATAAAATTGTATGTTTGGGCGTATCTCGTCATCTTTGGTCATTTTTTCTACCACTATACCGTATAAGGAGCCTTACCACAATCATGGACCGTGCATAAACGAAATAGATATATTATCGGTTAACTGCATTGCCAGAAAGTGAAAAGGTATAAGGTCGGTATACCGTCAAATTCGAAGTGTGCAACTTAAATTGAAGCTTTTTATGTGATAATATATATATATATATATATATATATCGCAACTGTTGTTTGTAAAACAAAATGGAAATGTATATTTTTTTCTAGACAGAAATATATTAAGACCATTATGCAGGATTTATTTATTTTTTTTACATCTATAAAAATTAAATATTTTTCACGAGTCTTTAAAAAATGTGTATTTTAATACATATAAAGTACCTATCTATTTGTATTTATATTGAAATACGTATTTAGAAGTATTTTTTACAAGACCGTTTTATAAGACATTGATGAGACCGACATTCACGTCATATATCAATTAATTAAATCTCATTTACTTTTTTCCTCGAGCGTAACATTTTCTTCTTGACTCTATTTACAATTCGCATTTAATTCAATTAAAGGACAAAATTTAATACTGCTAAAAACATTGTTGTACAATGATACAATAGTGTATGTGCTGTGTCCGTTTTCAAACGATTTATTTTATCTTTCATGTATGATTGTATTCTTTGACGGGGTTTTTTTTTTTTTTTTTTTTTTTTTAGTGCACTGACCAAACTTCAACAGATTACACGTTTACACAAAACTAAAACACACATTGTAAGCAATAAATAGGTTTTTACGAAATTTAATAAAGAAAAATCGATCGGTGTATGTCATATGATAGTGCACATGAGAATGAAACTGGCAAATTAACGCAAAATCAACCTATTGTCAAGAACATTTTTTCTTTTAATTATTGACTTACGTCACATGTACATAGGTATATGTTTCTACAGCAATATAGGCTATAACTCGTGTGCTTGTTGTTCGATTCAAAGTTTTGGAAAGGTGTGCCTATGACGTATATCCAAGAGAATTTAGTCGGCAGTATATAGTACAAACATTCAGATGTGAAGTTAATTTTTTAAACGAATATAACTTCTATATTTTCTCCTAATCGACAGCACAAATTCATCTGAGTGAAACGAAATTTTACTATTATTATTATTATTTTTTTTTTTTCAAAATGAAAATCGAATGCACCCAATTTTTCGTTTCAATTCTTCTCTATTCTCCGCTATCTCGTTCAAGTCTCAGTCTTCATAGTCTACTCCTATGATGTTTAAAAAGTCTTTACTTTTTTAAAATGTGCTATATAATCAAGTGGTATTGAAATACTTCAAATGATGTTATTACAAACTTTAAGGTGCTAAAATTCCTTATACTATGAAAGTTTATCAAATATTTCAGTATTTTTGTTATTTAAAAAAATATTTGCTTAATTTTTTTATTTAAATAAGGCAACATATTTTGTAATTAGTTTTTTCTCGTAAGAAGGGAAATTTTTCATTTTGTTTTTTTACTTTGATAAAGGATGTAAAATAATTAACCCAGAACCGTTTCTCGGTAATAATACAAATAGACTTATCGTTTAAGCAGTTTCAAATAGAAGTAAGTTTCAAAAACTCTTAAAAATAATGTATAATTTATATGCCTGGAGATTGCTCAACTAATATTTCTTAAATAATTATATTATTTATACATTTATATATTATTATATTACTTGACTTCATTTGACATATAACTTATTTTCAATAATTTCTGATTTAATAAATAGTCATATTTTACTATACTATATCATATTTTTTATAAATATTTTTGTAAATTAGAAGTAGATTCATTTACGGTGATATTTAGTTGAAAAGTGAAAATGTGCGGAATGATAAATGGAAAGCTATACCTATATTTAGGTATAACTGGTTTAATTTATAAAAGATATAATATAAAATTTAACATTTTTATAGGATTTATTTTTGTGTTCTTTTATTGATAAATTCAAAATGCAAATATTTTAAATAATTATAATTACTTACTTCGATCATATTCTATGTTGAATATTAGACTCTAAAGATGAACTTCAAGAATTATTGCAAAATTTGATTTTTAATATTGCTCATTAAGTAGTCTTTGTCGTTACGCCTAATATAATATGTTGTGAAATTTATTAAAAATTCTTACGTATTATATACATGTTTACATATATTTTTTTTTAATTCTCAAACTAATCTAACTTTTTCTAAGTACAATAATATGCCCTTGTACAATCGCTTTTTAATAATAATTATTCCATGGTACGGCTAGGGTAAAATATGTAATATATATATATATATATTCTACACGTTGAACTATATGTAATATGTAAATATTGTTGAATTTATTTCGCAAACTCTTGTCGCTCATAAATAATTATTCCCAAAAATAATGCCAATTTATCATAGGTACAAGGTTGAATAATTTTAACGCGTTGCACAATTATTTGATTTATTTAGCTCGTTGAAAATTGCAGACAGTGTTATATTTTTAATTTAAAGTGTTGCTAAAATATTTATTGATATTGATTCGGTAAATATATTTGATACGCAATTATTATTATATGCTCAGGAAATTATAATTAAAATTTGAAAATAATACGACGAATTTTGGTTCTCGAACTTTTTACATTATTTTAATGGCGCATATTATATTATTTTCAATCATAATGTCTACATGTTATAATTGTTGTTATGATATTATTTTACTTAATTTCACGGCATTTCCGTCTGTTTTTACTTTAATTATTGCGTATTATGGTGTTTTTTTCATGGTCGATAACGAATCATCTTTATAAGAGACCACAATAAAATTAACTAAACACCCATTAATATACTGACTGTTTGAATTAAGTATATTTCATTAAGTAAATATATATATATATGTATCACGAGTTTTATTACGGAAACTTTGAACTTGAAATTGTAAATAAATGTTTTCATCGGGAACACAATGAGACAAACGTGAGTACTAGTAAAAAACTTTTTTCGTACGATCTGTAATCTCATCACGAAGTTTGTTCAATAACCGTGCTAAATACCAATTTCGGTCCTTCGTCGCAGAATGTAACATTTTTTTAGCCTACAATATAATAATTATCGTATATTGTTGTTTTCACGTTATAGGTAGTATAAATCATTTACGTAATTGACAAAATAACTCTCGGGAATATGGCTAGTTAAATTAAATTGGTTAGGTATATATCTACCTACATATTATAACGGTTTTTTTATTTAATAATTTATAAATTCGCTATATTGTTTGACCATATCACATTTAGATACATCGGCTCAAAGGCAAAAATGTAACGTATTTTGGGCACACAACTTTCAAGTACATTGTCTGACATCAAGTATAGTGCGAAGTAATATACGTTACTCTAATTAAAATCAAAAAATCTCGTAAATCCGTAGTCACAATTTCTTTTTATAGTCGTTTAAATTTTTTCAACAAAATTATCAATTTTGAGGTAATTAAGTCCAAATAGTTGATAAAATGAGATTTTAAGACCTGAAAAATGTAATATAATATTAGTCGTGCATTACTTAAATTAAATTTAAAAAAATCGACGGAAAAAAAGTATTTTAGATTCTGAGCGTTACAATCGAGGCAGCTAGTGGTTTTTCAATGATGTTTATTTTTTTATTTTTTGTCATTCTTTGCATGTCGTGCATGTCCTATAGTAACTTTTTACCAATGAAATTTCTGTTCTTTCTATCTACATTTTGTTTAAAAAAAGTCGGGAACAAAATTTACTTTTGTATATTTGTGTTATATTATAATACAGTATATTAGATTCATTACTTAATATAAAATATGTTATACCTACTCATAATACATAATCCAAAATTATAACTTATAATTATGGACTTTAACAAATTAAGTGTGTATAGTATATTTGGCCAAGTACCTATATAGGAATGATAGTTGGAACAGTACCCACAGGCCACAGTGCCTAAAATTCAATCTAGTTCCCAAAATACGCTTATCATTTTTTGTTCAATTGTCCCCTACCATCGTCATGGATAGAACGATTAAGTAATATTAGTAATGTACAGATTATGTTATCTTTATTTAAATTATTGTATGCTGTAAAGTAATTCGTAAATGTTTTTGATATTAAACGGCCTATAATGTTAAATTTTTATTGTTTTATACTTTAAGTAATGCCCATTATGGGTGTCCACAAAATTTTAAATAATTATTTTATATCAAATATGGTTCAATTTTAAAATCATCCAATTCAAATCAACGGATAACATATGCATTTTTAAAATTTTTAAAATTGCCAAAAACTAAAAAAGTTTAGATACTAAATACGCCTTGTTAAATACATTATTACATCGATTTAGAAAAGTTTTTGTTAAGCCAGCCTTAAGCCGAATACATAAATCACCTTCCTATGTTATATGAACACTTGATAATTGACGTAAATTGTCTGATAATGCACTAATATACATTTAAAGGTATTGAATTATTTTTTATTACATTTTTTATAGTTGTGTGGATTTTTTTTTACATACCTATTGCATAATATACATATATTCAATTATAAGCTTGTCGTGTATCTGTTACTATTGGATCAAAAAGTAATTAGTTAATTGTACTCATTTTATCGATGAAATCAATTTACTTCAAGATCTAATATATGGTAGATGCATATATTTACATACCTATAAAATAATTATGTTTCTTTTTATAAGTTTAGTAATATATCGAATGTTGAATCAATTTGAGGGGTCTTCTAACATAAGGCAATTTGTTATATAATATAATATTTAATATAAAACGGTCCACCAAATACTAAATTTATAATATTTTATACCATTAAAAATATTATAAGACATTTACATATAGTATTGCTTAATGTTTTATAAAGAACATTTATTTTAATTGAACATCTAATAGGACATTCAGTTTAGTGTGTTAAACTAGTATTGAACCACGTGTAATTATATTTATATAGGAATAGATATATCATATATACTATGTTTATTTTTATATAGTTTGTCGAATATTGAATACATTAAAGGAATATCGTTATCTCCAATCATGGAAATTCTATTTAACATAAAACGTTTCTTCAAAGTACCTATAAATGTATAATGTATACCGTCCTATAAAATATATACCTATACCTATGTATACAAATTATTATAGTATTCGCCAACTTCTAAATTTACTATATATTATTTGATATTTTATTATTTTTAATTTGTTGACTATGTTAAGTGATTTTTTTCTGTTGGAACGTTACTATTGTATAGATGATTTTTATATACAACAATTAAATCAATGAGTTCATACAATGATTTTTTACCTAGTTTTCAAAAACCAAAATAGGCACGAAAATTTAAATAAAATATACTAAATGTATGTTTGAAAGTAACAGTTATGTACTTAAATTAGATTAAGTTTTTCTAAATAAGTATTATATTTTATATTATAGAGAAGGTCACACTAAATAAAAAAAAATTTTTACGATTATTCTTTTGATATAATGTTAAACGTACTGAACAACATCATTAGTATTAATAGGTATGTATAGTATACCGAAGCTGCTCTCAGGATCGTTTATTTCGAATGCAATACATTCAACCAAGAGTATCCTGTTCGATAAGCCAAGTGCTTTCATCCTTACTGACACCCGACGAGCGAAGTGGCCTTTTTTTTATTATTTGATGTGATATTCGCAACTATTTGGCACCACAAGGGTATTAGAAATATCACTAATCTCTCCAGCTTAGAATTTATTGAACGACAATTCCGCCACAGAATATAACACGAGTATACGATGGACTTGATGTACTTACCAGTAATTTTGATATCTAAAGTTATGTTCAAAATTCTCGTATACATTCATTATCACAGAAAATATATGTTATATTTTGTTTTTATTGTTATTTTTTTACGTTTCCCACTATCCTCGCTGGCCCGTCAAAGTGTAGGTATCACGACGACAAAACAATCGTTAGTATATTATATTTGTCAGATATCAAATTATATTGGTACCCCAAAAATGTATGTTTTAAAACCAAGCCAATATGGCAGTCAACTATATATATTTAAATTTCATAGGATTGATCTCGCCGAGAACAATATAGATTATACTCAAGTGTCGTACGCTTGATTATATATTACGTATATAGTCATACTCCTGAAGTTGTCGGAGTACAGATTTTGGAATATTAGAAATTCATTATAATATACGAAATACCTATGCGTTATACATTAATTAACGTTAGTGTGTAAAAATTAAATCAAAAATAATCACAAAAATGTCTCCCTAAATTACCTCCTAAACCTATTTACTTGTATATACTAGTGGAAACTGCTAAGAGTGAAAGATTTTTTCATGTAACTACTTTTCTAGCGGACCGATTTAAATTTTGTATTATTCAACGTCTTTACTGGGTTAGGTAGGAAAAATAAATATTAAACGTTTTACGACTAAATATATATATATATATATAATAATAGTTTAAAAAAATTTTTCTTATTTTTTAAAAACAATTTTGATTTTAATGTTTTTTCAAATTGAAAACAAAAAAATAAAGAACATAACCAAGAAAAGACGCTAGTGAATTCATACATAATACATTAAAAACGAGTAATCGGACATCGGGCAGTACTATAGTCATCCGTTTATTGGTCTAAAACCATAACAAATACGGCGTACTCAATACAACAGTCATAATTAAGATGTTTTATCATACAAATATAGACGGTCTAATAATATGCTTTATTTAAAATGACGTTGTGTTCAAGGCCGTCGATACTTTTTACAAACAGCAACACAGATGGAAATTACTCAAATTTTCGAAATTTACTCATCAAAAATATAAAATACGTTGTTATTATAATATCTACACTATATATAATGACGTCTCTTTATCTATAAATATCTCTCCGGGTCTGGTGGCGATGACGTTTATGTGTCATCAACTATATATAATAGGTATATATACACACGATATATATATATATATATATTATATGCATTTATGATTTTCCGTATGGCGAACATAATATTATTATAATTATAATAATTATTTTTATTAATATTATTATTATTATTATTATTATTATTATTTCCGCAGCAACCTTCACGTGAGGGCTTCGTCGCTATGACGGGGCAATGACAATTAGTTTAAATATAGCCAACAAGCGCACACAAATCATAGGGCCTACTGTCATCGGCAGAGCTAATCATCCGCCGCCGCAGTCGTGTCAGCCGCGTGACGAGCGATTTCGAAATAATTTCCACCTCGAATCCCTTTTGCCAGTCCGCCACCGCTGTCTTGTCGACAGATTTATCGCACACACGCACACACACACACACACACACACACATACATTGTACCCAATATATAAACATGCACGGTGGTGCACACACAGTGGTTCACATACAGTGCTACGACGACTATCATAATAATTTCTGTGTTTTCATATAATATACGAAATATTATTGTGTTCGGTAAAATCCATAATTCCAATTATTGTTCAATCTAAATTTATATTGAAAATTTCCGTCATACGGGCAGTCGATTCTTTGATAAACGGTCAACTAGATATTCGACCATTCTATATCCTCGCGTATTCTGTAGATCTAACTGACCCAACAAAAAGAGATTGGTGACAGGTCAACTAGACATCTGGATCATCGTAAGTCAATTATTGACAACTCCGGACATCTAGTTGTACTTGGGTCGACTAGATCTCCCAGGTCATTAAGATATCTGTGGTCATTTAGATCTCCACAGTCAAGTAGAACACCATTTTCCTCTAAGGATTTAAAATAATGTTACTAAATATACATATTGCGATTATTGTCCTGGAAAGGGTGTATACATTTTTTTCCGTGGGAAGTATTGCCGAACCTGAAATAATATCCTGTTAGAACGGTTCTGCCGTTAAAAAAATTAATTAAAAATTATAAATAATTAATATTAATGGATACCTAATTGTTTACTCTAAACTATAGCTATGAGAATTTTTTAACTAAAAATTAGCCGTTTTGTAGATATTTTCGATACTAGGGAACGAGAAATGAATATTACCTTTCCCTCCAATATCCACCCGGTATTATCGGCTTCTTTTTCTTTTGAACCAAAGATTTTACAACCAAATATATAAGAGCTTTTATTGTTAAAAACATAATTTTCAATAATTATTCTTACTATAATAGTCTTCATAAAATTAATATTTTATGTGATAATAGTAAAAATCATATTGTCTGACTTTTAGGAGTGGTTTTTACAATTTTAAGGTATAAAACTCCCACCGGGGGGGGGGAGGGAAACTCTAGGGATATTCAATACTGAAGTACTCAAAAGAAAGTATACCGAATTTCAAAGCTATATAAATTATTTCCGCCAAAAAGTTTAACAAATTTGATTAAATTATATAATTTCTGAAACTATTTAAATCTTAACTACAGTTTGAAAATTAAAAAGTCAACTACAAGCTTTCATACGAGAACCGATTCCTAATAAAACTAATGTACTCTATTTTGTCGTAAATAAATGTCAATTATAGTTAATGAGAATCGATATTATTATCGATAGCTACGAATGTCAATAAAGTTAAGGTCTCATCACTCCCATCTTATTTATTAAACAATAAATAAATAATGAAAAACATTGTATAATTATATAGTCAAATTATACAGTTTGATGAAACTATAAATATATAATACTATGTATTTTATTCAGTTTACAAATATTTAATTAAATTCGATACACGCATTCACGGTAGCATATATTCTTCAAAAATCAAATATTTAACGACAACCTCTATAATAAGTGTATATTTTATCATAAAACGAATTTACAATTTAAATTTCAGATATCGTTTTTATTTAAAATAAATATCACATTAGCTTGAAAATTGGAAATCAATTCTAAAAATATAAAAGTTATTCCGTGTGTTAAAAATGATGTGACTAAATGGAAATGTTTCGATTATTTCTATTGTAATATATAATTAGTTTCCGATTTACATATATTATCCGACTCGGTAATTATATTGGGATTATATTAATTTAATACAATTCCTTTTTTTGAAATTTCTTTTGAATTGAAATTTCTAAATCAAACACAAAAATTAATGTTTTTGTTCTTCGAACATTTATAGAAAATGTTCGTATATCTTATACTATATTTATTATTATGCCATTATGAAACAAATTTAAATAAGTACAAAAAATGAGTACCTATATTTATTGTAATTAATTTACATAAACCTGTAATGATGTATCTAAATAATTATAATGCTATAATGTGATAATAAATTTTTAGGGTTTTTTTTCTTGTACCAAAAATTAAGTGAATCGCCGGGTATTAACTCTAATGTCAAATATATGTTAATATATAATAAATACCGAATTCCTGGTGTAGATTTGTATATTGCCTTCACTCATGTTAGGTATATATATATATATATTATACTTTACCTCATAATTCAACGAGAAAATGTCAACAATTATTTTTTGTATGATAAACCGTGGAAAACGAACTTGTAATTCGTAAAACGTTATTCTTTTTATTTTAGTGAATGATTTGCATACTTACTTTTGTAGTTAATTTATACAATTGAACCGACGTTTCTCACATTGTAAAAAATGCCACGTATCATTAGATCTGTCAGAAATCCTCTTAAATAATATTATCAAAAAATTAAAATAAATTAAACTAATACCGTTAAACGTGCTGCGTGATCAAACTTTCTCTTAAAGAAATCAAACGACGAAAACGGTGAACAGTTGTTAAACTATACGATTTATTAAATTGTATTATTATTATTATTATTATTATTTTATACCGTTTAAATGGTAAACTAACGAAAAATAATAACATAAAAATAGTTTAAAATCAAAAATTAGATATAGGTATTTATCGTAATAAATAGTATAGGTACTAATAAAACTATCTCATAACTATCTATCTATAACTAACTATACTAATCCTATATACCTACATATAACTAATATAATCTGGAACACAGACAGCTATGTGTTTTATAAGGGGATTTAAAGCTGTGATTTTCTGTTTTTATTTATCATACACGAAACATTGCAATTTAAATTTTCCATTTCCTGGTAGATCTGATGACGTGACAAGAATTCTCGAGGACGACTTTCTCACTTTTAAATTTTTTTCACAAAAATGTAATATGGCAACATGAATATATGTCCAAATGTATTAATTTAATTTTAGTGGAACTTAAAGGGTAAAATCAAAAAAGTTGGAAATACGTTCTCGAGATGACTTATACGGAGAATTCATATCAGTTTCAGAATCCTTGTCGCATTACTTGATCAATCGGTACGTTAGAAATAAAATAGTCTAAATTACTATATTACGTGTGATAAATTCAATAATAAAGTCAGAAACTTCAATATAAGCTGAAAAAATCAACCATTTTTGTTTTATAGTGTTATTATTTTATTAACCTTTTGTTTCTCGAAATATTCAGAAATATAATTACCTACTAAATAATTTTTAAATGCATTAAAAAGTTGAAATAAATATTAACAAGGAAATTTATCGCACTCAAAAATACTTGATTATATGGCATAGGCGTTAAAATTTAAAGTATGTTTTCAAATAATAAAAATCAATAAAAAAAATTAATGGTTTGCTTCAGTATACAAACTTTTATACCTAGTAGTATAATATTGAATTTTAAAATTTAAATTTATGTAAAATCGATTTTTTTTTGTTTACTAAAATACCATTATTAAATATGTACAAAAATGTCGATAAAAAATGTTAAATTTTATCGACTGATTCAAAACTACACTAAAAAAGAAAAATTCGTTATTTTAATCAAAACTTTATGAAACATATTTTATTATTACTATTAGCGTATAACATACAATCGAATAGAATAAAATACGTAATTTCCTAAAAATATTTTTTTCACAAATAAATATAGGTATATACGAAATATTGGAAATTATATCAATCTTGTATTGTACTTAAAAAAAGATGCAAAAAGCAAAAAAAGTAAAAAAAAAAAAAAAACCGTAATTATTTTTGGGTGGCAGAGCGTTAATAAAAGTGGGATTTATCGTGAAACGTATTGCCAGACACCAGTTTTCCATATGATATATTATGTACATTGTATATATATATATATATATATATATATAATATATATACATAAAGTAATTCCATATTATACAAAAAGGCTTAAGCACAAGAGAAAAAAAACAAATCAGTCGAAAAAACCAGTAAGATCGTTGATAAGGGTGTTACATGTGAAATTGAAACGTCAAGTGTTAGTTCAAATCCTAGTATTTTCGACACCCCAAACATAAATTTTGTAAAACCGGCCGTTTAGCGGGAGTGTGATATAGCGGCGTGCACAATGTCGTCGTTCCAGAGACGGTACAAAAAACGAGCACATTCGAAGGAGTTCATTCTGAAAAATTCAACGAAAATAACGTTAAAAAGACACAGATACTTTTGAATCGTTGTTAAATCGCCCAGGTATATTCATTAGAGGAAGTGACAATAGATCCTTTGAGATTATATTTTTATATAACTATATATATTATTATTTATATATATACATATTTTATATATCATCGAAATATATTTATTGAATAATATTCTTAAAAATAACACATGTTAAATAATTATATACTCGTATTTGAGTTTTGATTCGATTTATTGTAACGAAATTAAGTCCATTAAAATATATAATATAACAAACATATATTTTTTATTAATTAATTTTACACAAATTGCAGCTAAATTATTATACGTTCGAGCTCTATCATCGTCACGTTATAATAATTTTGCTCCCGTGTTTTCTTATTTTTTTTTTTCGGTTGTAGTTTGTTATTTTTTGCGTTTTTTGTTTTAATAGTTTCTAAATTAATGCGTGTACTGAGTGGTATCGATTTTTAGTTGATCTGCCTAAAACTTTTCCTTTTTAGTCGTTTTTATTGCTTTTTATAACTTTATACAGCCGCGGTAGATAAGTAAGCTATTCATTATTTTTATCGTCCAGGAAATTTAATGGTGATGTGTTCAACGCTTCCCCAGAAGCTATTGAATGGATTCAAAATCTTGACATTAAATTATAGATATCTGCCAAAAACATATATTCATATACATTGTTGTTGTTGTTACTGTTATTGTTATGTACATCACTATTGTTATACTTATAGTTTTGCTGATATAGCCTTATTAATATTCTATTTGTTCTAACTGTAATTGTTATAATTACCATAAATAGTATTTATTTTCTGTTTTTTTGCCATATGAATAAATAAATAAATAATAATAAATAAATCTGAACAATCCTGATATACGCAATAAGCATGGGTAGTTAACATATCAGACACTGGATGGACAACTCTGGACAGAATCTAATCTACAATCCTCACAATCCAAACAGGAGGCAAACCGTTCGTGAACAATCTGGCCATCTCCAACGAGAAGCCAAAACGTTAAAAAGGCCAGAAACTCAAACACTCCCACCACGAACACTTAGTTGACATACTTAATCGGCTTGCACTAAAGAAATTTCATAAATCATGCTCAATAACAATTTCATAAGATTCACAAAAATCACGATAATTACCAAAACCACAAACTTAAAACCCGGACAATTTACAAATCAACAAAACTAGACAATTAAATTTTGGCTTTTTACTGGAGATCTCTATTTCACGTGAAATTATTTTACGTGATTATGTACGTATATTTTAATTACACGCTCTCCTATCATACATCACCATAACGCTCTACTGTCACACATCATCGTAATACACCTCTGTCACAACTACCGCACCGTTCTATCGTTACATATCGCCGTAACACTCTTCCATCACACGTCGATGTTATGTGTTTCTGTTACACATTGCCATAACGCTCTACCGTCACACGTCATCGTAACACATCTCTGTTACAACTGTCGTAACGCTCTATCGTTACATGTCGGCGTTACGATTTTCCGTCACACACCGATGATATGCGTTTCTGTCACACTCTCCTGTCACACATCGCCATAACGCTCTACCGTTACATGCGTCACAACGTGTTTCCGTTACAGGCCGATGTTATTCGTTTTTGTCACGTTTTTCTGTCACACATCGCTGTAACGCTTATATTATATTCGCTTACTATTTTATATAATCGATGATTTAGATCAGTATATTTATTTTTATTTTTACTCCCTCCAGCAGTCAGGTGCTTAAAAAAGCATCGTGGCCGGCTTGAACCTTTCTTAAACAATTTATAAATATCTAAATTGTTGGGCCGCACACTCCCATTTCAATATTCAATCTCCTATTTGGTGGAGGGAAAAGCGCATTTCTTCTCCCATGACCATTACGGTTAGTTCTACCTATATAATTTCTTATTTTTATATAATTATCTTCAAACCATTCTAATTGTTATTTAATTCTTCATCAAGATTTTGACCCAATAAATCAACTGCAAAATCAAGATCTTCTAATTTTACAAAAGCTAATGAAATTATAATTTTAACATACATAGAAAAATCAGCGTCATTATTGTATCGATTTGTGAAATTTAATACACGAATTTGTTTATTAAAATTTTTCGATAAATGAAATAAGCATCCATATATTTTAATATCAGGAAATGCATATTTTATCGATTTTATGGCCCGCTTATTCCAAATCGCATGAAATTGATTTAGGTTTTAAATCCGGTCTTAAATTGTTTAACATTGAAACATTGTTTAACATTGTTTACCAGGGAGTAAAATATAAATCATAGGCAGTATACCATATATATATTCAGCTAGTATTACATAAACTTGACTGAATAATGAAGATGAAACTTTAAACGTACCTTCCATGTACTAAGTGTTCGAATTCTCTGAAATATTGAAGCTCTTAGATTGACCAAAAATTAATATTCTACTATAACCCGTACCACTATCACTCTGTAAAAATAATTTCTCTTCACCGTTTGATAGATAATACATACATTACTCTATCAAAAACTAAACCTAAATACGTTAATGTTATTGTACGACTGTACCCAATACAATAAATAATAATTATTACACACAATTTGAAAAAATTAATAAAAACGATACTTGTTATGATATATTTTTTTCATTTATATATATTATTATTTTTTGTAATATATATTTTGTTTAAAAATTACAAATCACATAAAAAAAAAATGCCTCGCCGAAATTTCCTCACGCCGAAATGGCCAGCGCCGAAATATCCCCGAGCCGAAAATTCTGCGCTAAAATGTCCAATTCCCCAAAAAAATGATATCGTTCCCGATCAACGACGATTACCATGAGCAAGACACATACAATTAGTACATAAGTTAAACTGTATTAAATGGATGAAAATACAAAACGGAGTATTGCTAAAATTTGAAATATTTAGAAAGTAAGGAAAACTATTATATAGACATATGAATGATTTTAAACTGTATATAATTATTTTAATTTACACTATCCCTATGTTTTGTATTTATGTAATGTAGAGAAGGAAAATAAATTCATTATCTATTTTAAAATAAATCTACATTAATATTTTAGTTTTTAAAATTCCGTGTCAGATAAAAACGTGTTATTGACGGTAATACAGCATTTTAAATAATCAATAGCAATGGTGTTTTTAATTTCAGCTCATCTTACTGTTAGTGCTTAAATGTAGGTACTATTTACAGTAAAAACATGTGAGAGTACCTACTTCGTGCGTCGGGTAGGATGCTGGTAGTGTACCAATATGTATGTATGTATTATGTTTGTGTGTGTGTGTGTGTATTGTAAATCATACTATTTTAGAATACATACGAGGGTCGAGGATTTGAGGAACGTATCATACCAAAAGTAAAATTTTCAGGAGAGCCAAATTAATTTGTCAATTTAAATAATTTAATTCGAATCATTCTATTCTTAATATTCGTGGGAAATTATAAATTTGTAACAAGTATATTATCCACATTTTCATTAAATGCAATTAATTTTTCATTACAGTTTGTATTATAATTAAAAAATTTAACTTTGATTGATACGTTCCTTTAGTCCTAGACCCTCGAATGTAATGTACAATAATTTATTCAGATTATAAACGTTTTTTTTTCCCAATGTTCTCAATCTACGACCATCGATTCATATGATTCATTATTATCGATAGGCTAATTTTATTGCGAGTACTCATACCCATATTACGAGGATGGTATATCGAATACTCGACAGCGTATGGCCAGTGGGTAATACCGGTCTGTGTCATATCTATGTAAATATTATAACATAAAATACTACAATTATGTGTTTTGATAAATATTGTTATTAATTATACTGTTTTTCCTTTTTAGCCACTAAATGAGGTTCGTAATTATTCAGGAAACATAAAAAAGAAAATTTGAGTAATTCTTGATTCAAATTGTAATTTTTCATATATTTACATGCATTTTTAATATAGCTGGTATTACCACACGATGTGGACAATACCGGTCATTTTAATTTATTTAAAAAAATTATAAAAACCGTATTAATATTAATTGTAAAAATCTGAAACTTATGTGTATTATGCCTAACATATTTCTACATTAATTAAAATCATTGGGAAATGTTTTCGATCTTATAGTTATTGAGATATTATAATTCTTGCGTAGGTGGCCGCCAGTCACTCATTTTCCCCTATCAAAAATCATAATCAAAAAAATAAAAATAAAATTCAACATCGTATTCTTCCCGACGATTACCACCCGCAGGACGCGTCGTACGGATCCCGAAACCGTATCGTATCATGTACACACGGGCACACTATAATATTTTACCATTATTATCGACCTAAAAGCCACCGCAGTGGCGAGATGTGTCCCTTTTTCGTGTACAAACGGGTGTCTGCGCGGAGGGTTTATTTTTATCGTCACTCTCCCCCCCCCCCACCCGTTACCGACGAGTGATAACAAGGTGCGCTGTCGCCACACACATAATAACACCAACGCTGTGCAGTGGTGCGAACGGTAACCGTACACAACACCGTGTGACGCCCCTCACGAACAGTGGCGATACCACCGTGGCGATAATTGATTTATAATAATAACTCCGCCTTCACCCGCCCGTTGACACTGCACACGGAAGTGCCGTATTTACACCCATTTGTTATAATACGTAGTACGTACACATTTTCAGAAAAAATAATAATAAATAAATAAATAATTGAAATGTACAATATATTATAATACATATAATGATAATAGTGTTAATAATAGAGGCACAGGTGCATTATAATATAAAGTATAGTAGCTATGTAGGTATGTGCACACGCGGAGACGTGACGACGATGACGTTTCGTTTTTATCGAGAGCGTTGTTGATGTCCGCGACCGTCCCTTTTTCATTGTTCACATTTTTACACACACACACACACACACACACACACACACACACACACACACACACACACATACACACGTATATTATGGGTATAGAATTATTTTTCGACAATTGACACGATGACGAATATTTGAATACATCGCTCGGTAACTCCTGGAAAAAACAAATAAAACAGATGAAAATTTTAAAATAGGTACGCACAATTAGTGATGGGCACTATCGAATAGTCACTACCGATAAATACTTAAAAACTATCGATTATTTCAACTATCGATCGTTAAGATCTGAACGATTCGATAGTTCAAACTATTCGGTTGGTTGTCCGAACTATTCAGTTGGTCTGAACTATTCGATAGTCCGAACTATTCGATAGTTTAACTATTCGGTTGGTCCAAACTATTCGGTTAGTTTTACTTATATGCCCGATAAATATATTTTTCTTTAAAATTAAAACAAAGCAGTCGTTCATTATTCAGAAGCTCTAGGTATGTTCTAAGATTCGAAAAATACGACAATCCCACTAAAATGCGACAGATGTGATTTTAAAAATAATAATCAAAACAGGCAGAAGTGTCCCAAGTAATTATGGCTTCACGCATTGGTGATTTATAATTAGAGATTTCAGTTCTGTGCGTGTTTTAAAAAGGAAATTATCGTACATATATATAGGTACTAGCTATTCGGACTATTCGGTTGGTTAGTCCGAACTATTCGATAGTACGAACTATTCGATAGTGTACCGAACTATTCGGTATTATAATTGGTATCAAACTATTCGATAGTTTACCGAAATATTCGATAGTTTTTGTCGAAAAATCAGCATTCGATCATGTAAAACTATTCGATAGTTTACGACGACTATCGAATACTATTCGATAGTGCCCATCACTACGCACAATAACAATAATTAACCGAATTTAATATCGTGCAGTCTTACGTATTGCACTAGATTGAATGTAACATCTACCGAGTGCAACTCCTTGCGTTTTCGTAACGTTATAAAAATAATGTTGAACGTGTCAAAAACCGATTGAAATAAACAACGATAAACGGAGAGAATTTGAAAACGTTTAAATTAGCATAACGTAAAATACTAAAAATTCTACAAAGTTCAAATTATCATAACTTTATACGGTATAATTTTTTTTGATTCTTGACCTTGTTAACTCATTTAGCGTATAGCCTGTAAAATAAAATGCATGCATTATGATGATGCGTATACTCTGGTATACTCATTTACTCCAATGCGTATGCCCGGGGAAAAAGTTGACAATATACAATATTGTAAGTATAATGTTAAAAATTAAACGTATCAAATAACGATTGAAATATATAACCAAACACGTAACAGAAACGATAAACGAAAAGTTTAACAAAACACAACGATAAATGGGAAAAATTTGATAACATTTATATTTTCATAACGTAAGACACCAAAAAAATATTAGTATAAATCGTAATAACGTAAAACACTAAGAATTCGTAAAGTTTAAATTGTCATAACGTTAAACAATATAATTTTTTTTTGATTCGAGTCTTGCTTTTAAGTGAGACTACTTGTAAGTTCAACGCCTTTTGAGTGTGTAATCTTGAATATGTAACTCTGTTTTGAGTGTGACAAAATGTAAGTGTAACGTTTTTTGAGTACAACACCTCATTATCTCATTAGTAGAATTACTTTTGAGTGCAATTCGTGTACCTTGGTTTATGTATTTTATTGGAAGCCATAATAGTTGTTGACCGAAGATTTTGGAAAATAATATTGTTATTAATTTATTTGAAAAATATTCTGCTTACGGTGGAAACTAGCGTTCGTTTCCTAGAAGATAGTTGTTCACATCTAAAGTGTTTCCGATGAATAGGTCGACAAAGTAAGTAATCCGAAAATGTATCGAACTTACTATTTTCGGATTTTTATAAAAACTCGCCTGTGTGTAATAATGCTAACTTAACCACAAGCCTGATGAACTTTCCACCGTGAAGTCAACATTTGAGTTGTATACACACTATCATCGTTGACTCCCGATATAATAAGGAGACCTAACTTTTATATATTAGGAATGTAGTAAAATTAATCTATAATTAAATAATAGTATTATATTACATTATAAAACGAAATTAAAATAAAATAATATTATTTTATTTATGTTAAAATCCATAGAAAAAAATTCGCATTTCGCTCGTGGGGTGTCAGTAGAGGTGGAAGCACTTTGCTTATTGTACAGGATACTCTTGGTGAATGTATTGCAATACATAAAACGATTCTGAGCGGAGCTTCGATGGTAATATACATAAATATCGATTTAATGAAATCGTCGGTTGCTGACCGTGGTTAAATCGTCTCCAGGTAGAAGTTGCAAAAACAAAGAAGAACCTTGTGTGGTGGTAAATAGGAATATATGGAGAGGTGCAAGACGACCAACACTCAATACAATGCAGAATAACAAACCCAAAATGCGAGTGGAGCGATTTTTTCCAGGGAATCAAATGACGAGGTTCTCAAATTGATTAATTATTGGCTAAAAAAAAAAAGGAACATGACACTGCTGACCGACACGAAGAAGGCGAAGAAAATCGAAATCACATTTTGGCCGTTTTTACATCATTTTTCGGTAGTTTTTTCTACCACATTTATCGAAAACGCAAACAAAACCTGGAAAAATGGCCTCTCTAAAGTACATACTAGATGATATTTTCTAAAGGAAAATGGGGTTACATGTATAGATTAGTTCATGACTTCTAGTCGAAAATTTGAACACAAAAGGAAAAAATAAACATCATAATCTTCAAAATCTAAAAAAACCATGGAGGGTTACGACACCCTCTTCCTCTCGTGAGCACGCTTCGGCGATATACTGTGAAACAGCACATGAATATTAAAACATTTCCGGAAATATAGATGGGTGACATAATTATATATATAAATTGACGACCACCGGGCAACAGTAAATATAAATATGTTCGATGGACTGTGCGGTATGTCGGTGGTGTGTACACTCGCACGCACAGGTACATTGCAGGTCAACAAATACAGCTACCGTTTTTGAAAACACAAAAAATCCCATTTTCAACTTACCGATTGACCTAGTTATACAATAAGGATTCTAGGAACTGATCGGAATTTATCGTGAAATTTACTTTAAAACGACTTTCCCACTTTTTTATTTTTTCCCTTGATTTTTACAAAAATTGAAAATGTCAATTTTTAAATGTCCGAATATATAAACTTAATTTTAGGCGGACTCAGGGAGAGAAAATAAAAAATGTGGGAAAGTCGATCTAAAGTAGATAATACGACATCTTTATAATCCTTATCGCATCACTAGATCCATCGGTACGTTGGAAATAGAAATGGTCTAAATTATTATGTTACGTGTGTGATAGAGAGAGCCAGACAATTGCCGCTTCCAATCCCCTAAAAATAATACATTATACTTACTACCTACTACAATTTACAAATATAATACATTATAATATACAAGCACTTATGTAACCTCAGCTCGTATCAGTAGTTTGCATTAGGTATTGGATACCTTGTATTTTGTAATTTATTGACATTTTAAAAAGTTTGAAAAATAATTTATATAATTATAAAATAACATAATAAAATAACACAACATTTATGCTTGACGTGTTTCTGTATTAAATGGCCATTTATTATCATATTTTGTCCTGTAAGACATAATTTTTAGAGGGTTATTTGGTTATTATTAAATAAAACAAATAATTTAGTTAGTAAATATAATTGATAAGAAAGATAATTCATGTTCAAGTATCAAATGTTATTAGTTTCAATTTTTTTTTTCAAGATTTCATATATTTGAAGGTTAATCATCATTATTATTCTAGACTATTTAATTTGAAGTAAATTTAACATTTTCTTCAAATAAACATAATTTTTTAAGCAGTATATTTTTCACTAAAAGTAATAAAACACAGCTAAAGTATTTTATCCAATTTTAAACTAAATTCCTCGTATAATTTTATAAAATTTTCTTAAATTATATTTTCACGCATATTTTAACAAATTTTGATGCATATTTTTACGATTTTCTTTGCAATAAGTTCCAAGCACTACAACAGTGTTAATCCTGTTTATAGGCATACGAGAGTGCAACGAGACTCGATGGAAACTTCCGAACTATTTATACTATATTAATGTAATCATTTGCCTGTTTCGAGAAAATTTCACTCGTGCATAATATATACAATATTATTATACCAAAATGATAGAAGTTTTCGCTCGACAATATTGTTATAATCACCATTTACGTAATCCTGCCATAACATCCGACATTCGAATTCGCATAAACAAACGAAACTATCTATAAACTGCTCATATTATATTCAAAATTTCAAACGGTGGCTTACTTTCAATAAAATGTAAGTATCAAATATATAATAGTAATTAATCACAGCTGAGAATTTAAAATCAAAATAATGTAAAAAAATGTTAATTGTGTCAAAATTAATAGTTTGTATAATGTAATAACGAGTTGAAGTTTTATCAACTGTTGAATTATAAGAGAGAGATAAAAATGTCTAACATAAAATAAACAATTTTTCATAATTCTATATAATATGGATACTGGATGGTATTCATTTATTAGTCTGTGAAATAAATTACATACATACATATATTATATCTCTTTAAAAATTCATAGATTTTAAATGCTTGAGAATTAAATTTTATATTTTAGACTGAGGGTAGCGAAAAATATATTGGTTTTACAACGATTATGTGTTTTTTGTTTATGTATTTATACACATTTTCGCTTGAATGGGTACATTAAGAGTTTTCGTATTGAAAATTTTCTGGTAAAAAATTTGTTCTAATCAATACTTTATAGTGGTAGTTTTTCATTCACTTTCCCAGTAATTGTCATAAGCGTAACGAATAACTACCGATCTCGATCAAAAATGATCATTAAGAGAATGCGCATGAAACATTTTTCAAGTGGACTGTTTTGTTATTCCGATATAAGTAATATAATAACTAAACGACCATTTGTTCAATGAAAAGGCCTGGGGTTTGGGTATTAACTAAGATTACTGATAATATGACATATCGTTATCTACCTCTTTATCTCAAGGAATAAGTTTTCTAATCTAACACTCGCCGATCCTCACTCTAACTATTCTGCACCCGTTCAACTCGTGGGCTTAGAATAAGAGAGTGCAAACTGATAATTTAAAAAAAATAGCTTTTTTGCAAATTCTATTTCGTTAAATTTTTACGCATTTTTTGGTTTGACAAACTTTTTTAATATCACTTATACTTAGAGTTAGTCAGGATAAAAAAGTTCTAACTCTTGATGTAAAATGATTGATCTATTTTGCAGAATAAAATGGTTCTATCTAATACACCATTTTTTAATGTTAAATGAAAAAGGTTCTATATCGAAAACAATATGCCATTGGTACAATAATTATTCGGTATCCTGTTATATTATTGAATCTATTTTGCGACGCGGACTGTGGCGCGTTAATCGTGTGATAAAAACAAAATTTGGAGGTAATGTCATAATAATATACCTACATAATAATCTTGTGCTAAAATAGGTAAGTACATCCCTAGTAGCACTTGGAAGTTGGACTTCAGGGTATGTAGTGTATTTTTGATACTCGTTTTACGTATTATAAGTAGGTAATAACAACCTCAAAATAAAAATGTTTTAAAAATCGTGTCAATAAGCGCTTTGTACTAGCGGCCGCCGCGTGCATATACGCGTGCAATTGCAAACTTCAAATCGCTATAACGTCGAAACTTTTTCGTCAAAAAAAGTTTTTGCACCAAAATCTAACAACACCATCGTTTAAAACATACAATACATGTATTTTTTTATTATTAATTACATAGGTTTCAAAAAAAAAAAAAAATTAATAAATCGCGTGTGAGCTAAACTGCATTTATGCCATATTATTACGTGGCGTACGTCAATTTTTTGCGTTCTATGCGATATTGCGGATTACTACATCACCGTGTCCAAATTGACATATACAATTTTAATACAAACTAGTCGGTCCATCACCAACGATTTTTGAGTACCATATAAATAAAATTATAATTTATCATTATGCTGCTCTCAAGATCAAACATAGGTAGCTTTTTTATTAAATTTGTCAGAAAGTACGTACCTCAAATATATTATATTTTTCGCTAGATTATCGCATCGGACGTATTTGACAAGTTTTTTTAATGACATTTAAAGTTACCTATTCGATTTTTACTAGTTTTTATATTAATTTATAAAGAAAATGTTACAAAAATACTTGATAGTAGAATTTGATGATGGTGTTCAAATTGTACCATTGAAATTATTAACCATTGATGATAAATCAAGTTACTTTCCTGTACACGGGAAAAATGAAAAGACCTATATTCAAATTATGAAAGATACAATTGAGGTTGATTTAAAATGGCCTATATAGAATATTATTGATATTATTGGATCAAGCAGTTAGTAATCATAGACTTTTAAACTTCATATAATTACATTAACTTTTTAGTATTAAACTAATAATAACAATAAATTTGTTATATTATATTAGCTAAATAATTTTGATAATGCTACAAGAAAGCTACAAAATGTTTTGCAGTATAATTTTTCACGAGTTGATACTGAAGAAGAACAATCTTCTTATATGAAATCACATCGTCAAATCAGGGCAAAAAAGCATTACACATTAGATGAAGAATCGCCTTCTCTGCTTCATATTATTAGCAAAACAAAAAATGACAAAAAAACAATGCTATTCGCGTAGAACTATAGTACTATACTACTATAGTACTTTATACTATAGTAAAGTATTAAATAAAAGTACCTCAAAAAAAACAATTTAATTAAAAATGTTGATCACATGAAAAACATTTTCTTAATAAAAAATAAGACAAAAATTAAAAATAAAAGTTATTACTGTTATAAATTATATTTCAAATTACAAACTTTATAATAATATTCAAAATAATAGAGATCTTGAGTTTTATTTGGTATACAATAATATATTTTCCTGATATACAAATTATTTATAAAAAGTTATATAAAAAAAATTAAGAGTAAATTCATTTTATATAATAATATTATTATTTATGAATTATGTACATGAAGAAACAATAAATGATATAATGAAGTAGGTAATCGTTGAAAATATACGTTAATAAAAAAATATTCATAAAAAAAAAGTAATTAACTTATTCCGTGGCTATGAATACCAAAATAAAGTGGCAATACTGTAGAATTCAAATCCGATGAAAAAATGCCAATAAATGAGACCCAGTTCTGGAGATCACCAATTATAAAATGTATATTACTCAATTATGGGTCTCACTACGTATTTTTTACATTTTGATGTGACTCAATTTTGAGTCTCATGGTTATACGAAGTAACCCTGTCGAAAACCCCTTGGCGCTCAACAGATTAATAGCACTGTTTGAACAAACATTATAATTTAGATAAAATATACAAAAATTCAAAATATATTTTCTTTATTTTTCCAACTTAAATACAAAATAAGTAATGATATACTTAGTTTTGAATTTCTATAAAGCAAATTGGACAATTTGGACAATCAGTTAGTGATAACAGAATGTCATAATTCGAATATAACCTAAAAAATACTGATTAATGGGTAAAAACGTATTTAATATTTATCATATTTTTTGTTTTCTCCATACTAGACTAGAATCTAGTTCTTACGGTGACACTAAACTGTGACACTTAGTGCAGTGGCATTTAATGTCGCATCTGTGTCGCCGCGTGAACAGCATATTGTGTCTCACTGCTACGATGTTTTGACACTAGTGTCGTGATCATTGTTTTTTGATATTCGACACCGAGACACTGGCGGTGTCATGCCATCATTATCAATTCTTGCGCTTATCAAAAATTTTTTTTCTTTTGAACTGTATAATCAAACTCATCATGAAGTTGATCGATTATAATGCTTGAAGGAAATCCACATTTAACTTTGTCTAGAAGTCAAAAATGTTAATATACATTATTACCCAACTCACCATAGTATACATCATCGGTAGACTAAATTATATTAACACTTTTAAAAAATTACTATGATTTTTTTACTGATAAATTAATATTTTATTTAATTCCAAAAATATAAAGTTATATACATCAATACATAAATACATAAAATTAAAAAATTTATATAAAGAAATAAAACTTATAATTACCATGATGACAATAAAACGTAGAGGTAATTATAGTTTTGTGCCTATTCGTTCGACTTTCTATATGTTTTATATATCGCGTTGACATATTACCTTCCTCATTTTCTTTCCATTCTTCAAAACCTATAATAAAATAAATTATTAATTCCATAAATAAGGTAGATACTGAACAATTCAGTATGTGTACACTTTCCTTGAGGTGAATCAAAAATTATAATAAATTGTTTCCAAATTATTAAACAAAATTATTTATTGCAATATATACACTCATACATGGTAAATAATTGAAGATTTCAATAAACTTAAATAAAAGTATACAAATACCACAGATATCTGTGACAAATATTTAAAAAATTATACAAATCATAATAAATCACACAGCACTGATTAGTTGTTAATTATTATATTGTAAAAGGCAGTTAATAAATTTAAAATATAATACACGGTCTTAGATTAATATAATATGATAAATTATAAGAAAAGACGATATGATAATTGATAAGAAATTTGCTCGTGTGCTATCTCTAGACGCTAGTTTACATCAAACACCGGTTGATAACCGGTTACCCGAAACCGGAACCAAAAGTCGTAATTCTCATGAACCGGGACTGAAACTCGAACAGGGAAAACACTAGGTACCTACTGTTTAAAATAACCACAAACTGGATCTATTTTTCATCCCTATTTTGCCTTCCGGCCCACTTATTCACTTTCCCCACGCCAGTGTAAGCTACAGCAACGTTTACGAGAGCAGATAATATTATAGTCGTTCGACGACCATTGCATTTACTGCGTAGAATGCGTAAAGTCATGGAGTAAAAAAAAAGAAAAAATGTAAATTAAACCGCGTGATTCGATGGGCGGAACGGGCGACCATGACTGAATCAGGACGACGTTGTCGGCATATTATTGTAGTAAAAACGCGTGCAAACTGGACAGTACCATCGCCCCACGCCACCGGCAAGCGATTCGAGCGAACCGGATAAAAAAAAAAAAAACAACAACTAAATAACGTACTAAAAAATACAAACAGAATACGAGTAAAAAACGTGCACGCGAACGCGTAATAATGTAATAATAATCGAAAGGAGAAGGAAAACGCACGACCGCGACCGCGACGACGGCGGAGGCAATCGTGTGTGCAGTTCGAACGGTAGGAGCGACGGCAACAGCAGCAGCCATCACGACTTCATCATTATTATTATTGTTATTACGATTATCATTATCGTTATTATTATCACCATCAGTATTATTATTATTGTTATCGTTTTTATATAGGTACGGCCCCGACGTTATATCTATGATAATTATTATTATTGATGTTGCTGTCATGTACCCCTGTGGTTTTCGGACGGTAGTCGGCGATCGTTCGTCTGCGACCATCGACTGACGTGCTGATCGTGATTACGACGATAGTTTTCGCGATTTTATTTTCATCGAATAACCTGAAAAATATACGAGTAGGGTGTAGATTTTTTTTTAACGCGCGGCACGATTATCCTTATCACGGGTACCGAGTGTGCGGTAACAGGTGTTTATCGTTATCGTTATCGCGAGAAATTTCGCGAGACTTGTCTTCTTCGATGGTCGTATCGTTTCCTCGCAAGAGAGTCGGTAGTGTACTCGAGTCTGCAGCTGCACATCTCCCGGTGTCATTGTCCAGGTAAATTCTGTTAAAGTTGTAATTATAGTGGACCGTATGAAAGAAACATGATTAAGGACGACTTTTTAACTCGCCTCGAAAATAAAGATTGAAATTACAAGCTTATAAACACGGAAATATTGTTTGTACTGAATTAAATACATACCACAGTGTATATGAAATTCGTATCATAACGTTTTACATTATACACATATTATTATTTAATGATAATAACAATTAGCAAGGATTCATATAAGGTAGGTATATGAATTGAAAAAAAGACATATGTGCAAAACGTAATTTGTGCATTGAAAAATTGAAATATATTGAAAACAATTCCAATATGCACTTAAAAATTAGAACTTGAATATGTCAAATATTATATGAATTTAAAAATAGTCTGAAAATTATTTGAAAAATACAATTATTTCAAAATAGACATTGTACTTAGGTTTGCTAAAATATACAAATTGTGTAGGAACATAAAATAAAATTTTAACTTTTGATGTGTTAATCTATATAAAAAAAAAAACCAAATAGAATAAAAATAAATTATGTATCAAAATCAATGTATTGTTAAAAAAACATTTAAATATAATTTTAATTACTTAGGTATATTATAATATATAATAGTATGCAAATATATTTAATTAGAACATTATAGAACACATTTTGAGCTTTCTTTGATCACAATATAAGTATTAAGTTCTATTGTTATTAGTATATAGTATATACATACTATACCTACAATCATCAAAACTAGTCAATGTGCTTATTAGTTATAAGTTTAACGTTTAGTTATTAGCTATTTTTAACTTAAAGTGTAAAAGTTTATATCAATATAAACTTTACGAGCTATTTTTTATATAGTTAACTTACTCAGAAAAATTATGTTTTTTTCATATCCTTAATATTTTTTAAAACATTTTTGTTACCTATTATTATTGTTTGATTATTATTATCGTATGTGACTCTACGACTGTGCACATTTATCTTTTAATGTGTTATGATTTTCATCAATACTTCATACAGGTACTAAAATTAAAAAAAGAAGGAATCATAAAATGTTAAAAATATTTTGTTAGAGTAAAAAGATAGTAAAAATTATTAGTGAAAAAAACAATTCACTTTTATTATGACGTATTAATCCAACTTAACTAATTTGTTATTTTTAAACAAACTTTTAACTTTTTATTTTTTTTATAAAATTTAGAATATATATTTTAACATAACTTGGTTTTTATTTATTCTAAGCTAACTGAATTAAACTTGAATTTTCAAAAATAAGTAATACTTATAAATAATATTTAATTATTTATTAATAATAGGTACTACTTACGTACTACATTAATTTTCATTTTTCCCACAGGTGAAACTTTTGAACTCCGATTAATATTTAATGATTCTTGTAATTCATTTAAATGATTTATAACCAATTTATAGATTCTGAGTCATATATTTGCCCAGCCGAAAATGCTCAAAAAAAATTGAATTTTTCATTTTTCCCATTTATTTAGTCCCCCCCCCCTGTAGATTTTGTCCAAGAACTTTTGAAGAACCGGTTTCCTACAAAGGCAGATTTCTTTCTACTAACCAATAAACCACATACAAACGAATACAAATATTTATATTTGCATACAAAATTTAGGGGAGAGTGGTGCCTGGGGAAATGTTAGTGATTTTGAGCGTCACGAGGATTTTACAATAAAGTTTATATTTTTTTCTCTAAGGACATTTTTGACAAGAAACAGTCGAGGACGAGTTTTGGTGTTGGTATGATATTGGTAGGCATATTTGATATATTTTAATTTCATGAGAAAGGTAACTTATTTATAAAAAAGGTAAAAAATTCAAAATATTTTGTTTTATGCTATTTAAGTTTTAGAAAAAAAATTGTACACCGGTAAAAGGTTCTATCCCTTTTTATAATCCCAGACTAAGCATATCTCAGTACATAAATTAGTCATGATGCTTATTTTAGAAGTTGAATTAATCAGAGCCCATACGATTTACATGCTGCTAGTTTGATCACGAACAACTAGCACCAATGTAATTTACATTATCAATATAGGTTGGCCTCAACAACTTAAAAGAGAAACCTGTTCAAGTGAAAAGTGATTCGTTGAAGCCTCAGTTACATGATTTAAAACAGTTTGATGGCGATCAATACAATAGTTGCATGACTTATATAATTAACACAAGTTCGACAAATGAGTATAATTTTGGCAACGGAAACACAGTATTTTATCTACATACTACATACTGATTTTTGGGACATGTGTTTTACAAATATGGTCATAGCAGTAATATAGAATGAGCGGACGTTGGATTCTAGACTTACATTAAATTTATATATTATAGTAAACTACCAAACCAAATTTAAATCAAACAGGACTAAAAGAATAATCTTATAATTTGGTATGAAAGTCTCTCACAAAGAATCTAAGCTTATCTTAAGCTTAGCTTCCATTACAAAAAACGAGGTGACAAATTGTCATCGGTCTCAACAACTTGGGACATATCAGCAATTACCTTTATATGAGAAATAGTACCATCCCAAGTTATTGTTCCCACAGTCTTCCCTATCTGTTGTAACCGGACTTCTCATCTTTATCATCGTCTCCCGATTTAGGCAGTGGCGTCATTTCAGATTTTACTAGGCGGGGGCAAAATTTTGACCGGCCCCTTTACAAATAATAAATTTTTAAAAACGTTAATAAGCAAAAAAAAAAAAAAAAAAAAAAAAA
>JAIPRL010002409.1:18966-60588 GCA_025469235.1 Pemphigus obesinymphae | reverse complement strand
TACCTTATCAAACGCCTTTTGAAAATCTGTGTAAATAGTATCTACTTGAGAACCATGATCAAGAGCTTTAACAAGATAATTATGATATAATAATAAATTTGTTTGAATCGAATGTTTTGGTACAAATCCATGGTAAGAGATGCTTATATTATTACATAACAAATTAGATAATTTTTTTGAGATAATAGCTTCAAACATTTTTAGCAAAATTGACAATTTAGATATTGGCCTATAATTTTTCACATTTTATTTATCACCTGATTTGTGTACGGGAGAAATAAAAGATTTTTTCCAGCAAAGAAGAAAATTTCCGTTGGATAGAGACAAATTAAATAAATATTGTAATGGCTTAGCAAGAGTTTGACCGCACATTCTTATAAAAATATATGAAAATGATCTAATCTGTGTTCAATATTCTATAATACATTATAAAAATAATCTATGTTATTATATTAAAAATTAGAATATTAAAAATATAATAATAAATATCTGTTATTATACCTACGGGCGGGGGTTTTTTTTTTTTTTTAATGAATAATATATATACTTACCTATCTATACCAATTTATTGATCGTATTGGCTATTTAAATATTACATGTAATAATGATATGTATGATATATTATGCAGTAATTATGTATTATACCTATACGAATATATATATAATTATTTAAATTTTTCAATATTTTCAAAAGATAAATACACTGACCGTTTATATTTACGATTGGTATAAATGTTTAATATGTATAATATATAATTATATAGGTAATATCTAATTTAAAATTTTTTTACTAAATAGTATTTTTCTTCTCTTTTAACTAAAATTTGTTTAATTTTATTTATTTTTCTACTTTTTTATAATTTATAATAGATAACACATAAAATATCAGTTTTAAATGCCATCCGTAAAAATGAGTTCGGTATAAAGTGAGATGACCGGGAACCAAAATTTTCATCGGTGATTATTTGTTGAACTAACATGTTAACATTATTTAATATTCGTTAACATTAACATTGATACTATATCTTGTTAATTTATAATAATCTCAAGTAACATGTAAACAATGTAGATATTTAAAAAAAACTTATTTGAACCTGTTATATTAAATTAAGTAGATATAAGTACTTAAACATATAAAAATATTCTTCATTACTTTGCATAATAAAATAAAATATATTATAAGTATTGTTATAGTACCTATATGTATCATGTATGTACATATTGTACACATAGGTAGTGAAAACAATTTCACGATGTGCAAATACCACATCTTCTTTACGAACAATTTTAAACTTCGTGTATGAATGAAAAACCTCATATTTACGATACGGCGATACATTTCATGAAATGGGAGTTCATTTCACGAAAGAACGATTTCACTAAATGAATGCAACATAATACATATATACCTATACATTCACATATATTCAATATTCAAACATATAGAATAATATTCTTGAAAAATACAATTTTAAAACCTTTAGTCTTGTAAAGTATTTGAGTAAATAAATTTAAATACATTTTAATTAAAGTATTTTCAAAGTATTTGAAATACTATCCCATTGGTATTTTTACTAGAATTACAAATACTTTTATTTAAATACTTGTGAATACAATTTCTTACAATAAGTTTTAATTTTAATAAATTTCATTCAATCAAAATTAATATTAGTATGTTTGTGTAGTGTAATTTTAAATTTACTTTTAATTATCATTTAAATTTAATATTATTTTACAGCGTGATGAATTGACAGACGGAGTTACGGGGATTTATGTAAAACATACGGGCAATAGGTAATAGAACACTATATTTAATCTATGGTATAAGTGTAATAAAGTCGATAAAAATCGAAACCGCCGCGAGCGGATGATAATAATCGCATGTCTGAAATATGTATTAAAATAATAATTGTAATATCGTCGGAAATAATATAACGAAAACTCGATTGACACATGTTTGTTTTGTCTAATAATAATTTTATTATTAGGTAGGTATGTATATTATATTATAAAAGAATATTTAATAATAAATGTAATAAATTAGGTATATTAAATAATGCTATGTTTAACACGGTATCATAAATATATAAAAAAATGTTGGTAAAAATAATTATTAATTTTCAAAATATTGTAAAAACTAAAATTTTTAATTTTTGTAATAATTTTAATATTTATTATATTATTACATCAAATAATTGAAAATTTATAGTTGAGTGATTTTAAGACTTATAAAATAATATAATTTAAACAATACGACTGTTTTAAAAATAAATTTAAAGCTGTACAAAAGTATTTGTATTTAAATACATACCAAGTATTTGTGTTTGTTCTTAAATACTTTTTATGTTAATGTATTTGTATCTGTATTTAAATACAATTTTAAAAGTATTTTTTACAAGACTGTAATTAAAACCAATATTGTATGCATTTCCCGCTACACTCGGAATCTAAAATTGTAAAAAATAAATACTGAATGTATGTGTTTTATATCCACTGTTTTCATAAAAACAAACGTAATTAAAATAAATAATTAATTAAAATCCCTAGAGAATATTAAGCGATTCTAATTGCATACCCATCTTGGGAAATGGGAAGTCTTTACGACTATATACTATAAATATTGTACAACCTCATATAATATAGCTAAAACCTCGAGGGGATTTTACGCGATTCTTTAATAATCTTGAGAAAACTTATAATCATGTACATAATAATAATACCCTTTTGGATACGTGAACAATGCGCCCAGCGTTAGGGCAATGGCGAGGAGAAAACCACTCAGTGCGTACAGGTTGCTAACGGTTCGCAATCCTATCAACTGTTTGCCGATGAACTGTTGTGCGCTCGGGCCATAGGCGACGGTTGCATACGCTTGTACGCTGTCCAAAAGCCTGTGGAACGTTCGAAACTCGTCAATGTGCACGACAAAGTAGGACCACTTGTACAATGCGGTCCAACACATCGTCCACAAGTCGATGGTCCGGGCCATCGTTTTCATGTCGGGCGACACGCACAGTTGGATGGTCATACACGTGGACACGATGCCAACCATCGCGAACATCGCCATTTGATACGCTCTGTACGCCGCCGTGACGAATTTAGATCCGTTTTCCGGCGGAAACAAGCCCAACAATCGGCACAGCCTGATCGAGGCGTACAGGCCGGTCGACATGGCTATAATATTATTATAGAATATCGTTTCTGCAGGGGTCTCGAAAACGGGCGTTTGTTTATTTCGTATTTATATCATTCACGAGTTACGCGCAAATTTACTTGTGTCACGGTCATCGACGACGAAATAAAAACTTTTTCGATCCCGTAGCAATTATATATTGAATATTTTATTTCTAGTCAATTACATAATATTCCGCCCAAAAGTTGAATCTACTATTAAATATGTACCCGTTATACCCGGTCGTCCCTAGTAAAATGCCCTCCAATGTCCAAACCCTATTATTGCGAATGACAGGACAAGTCTCAGACGACTATAATATTACGTAAATAATATCGTATTATATTGTATTCGCCAAAATTAAAGGATACAGTCGTGTCGTTTACTACATTTGATCAAATGAAAAATCGAAGCCATGTTCATAAATATTATACGCATACCATGCGAAATTATAGACTAATCGTACTAAACTAGAGTTAAAATGTAGTATTATTACGTTATTATTTTATATTTATAATAATGTCCGGAAATTCGACTTTGTTATTCACTTTGTCAGATCAATATTTCACATTTATGCCAATATTTTGGAACCCGGGTTGAACAGTAATTTATTTAAAATAATTAAATGTAATTGGTAATTTTTTATTAATTACGATTTAGTTGTGTAATTTCTAATTTTAATTTTTTTTTTTTTTTGTCTCTTGATAGGTTTATATCATTAATTTTATTTAATTTACACTTATAATTTATTTATATTATTTTTATATCTAGGTACCTAGTAATATAATATAGATTATTATTTATGTTTGTCGTAGGAAAATATTAGCTTTTTTCAATTTCCAACACCAGATTTAGACAGAAAGAATTTTTTCAAATAAGTGTGTACCTAATGTATACACATTATGTTATACTTACAATTTATTTAAATACTTTGTTATATGCAAAAAAGAAAAACCATAAAAATAAATATTTAATAAAATATAATAAATTGAAATGTCTCTCCGTCGACCCTAAAATAGCAATTTGATTTAAATGAATGATTTAAAATGAATTTAAATGTTCTAAAAACGTCCACTGGACTTCTCGTGGACTCTCGCACTCTTTATTATTTATATATTTAGATATATAGTATTTCTTCGGTGATCATTTATTCTATATCAGAAAAAACAATGAAGAATAAAAAAACAAATTATAAAAACAATAATAAAATTACATTATCCATACATATAATTTCGATATTATTAATAATGTTCTATAATAATTACAAAAATATTTAAAATGTTAATAAATTATTAACTTAATAATGGTAAAAAATATGCAACTGTTGATTTATATTTTTATAAATAACAAACGGATTTTTATCTGTAAGAAAAGAAAAATGATACTTATTTTATATTCGTTTTGATCCGTGGCGTATTTACAGGGAGATCCAATTAGTATATACATAACTAAAAAAAAAAGTATAAAATATATTTTTGTAGACAACATTTTTAAATAATATTAAAATTAGAGAACTATTGTTGATAACCTAAAATAGTACCAATAAAGTGCTAAAAACTAGTATAATTACCAAATTTTGAGTGGAGCGAGATCTCTTATTTTTATAAAAATGTTTATTACTTTTTATGTTTAACTATGAAAAATTTTTCGACATGAAATTTGATTCAATAATTTCTCATGTACTCACCATTTTTTTGAAGAAGTCATTTTTCGATTTTTCGACGAACTTTTCAATGACGAACCATGGTGTAAAACTGGTTAAAATATTGATATTTTCTCGTAACTCCAAACAGGCGTGGATCCAAGTAGGGTCATGATCTCCCTAACAAACATCAAGATTCAAAACATCAAGGTTCTTTATGTTTACTTGACAATTGATAAACCTACGCATAAATTGCATTAAAATTTTTTTCACAGAGATTTTTTTTGCACTAAAAATTTTAAAACAATTAATATTTACATGTTGTTTAAATAGTAAACTATTTTGTTTTATACAACGCATATACGAGGGCAGGCTGATTTGGTCTAACACGCTTCATCCATTTTTTTAGTCTTTTTAGTATCTCTATATATCGTGCAGAATTTATTATGGTTCCTTTCTCCAAATATTCAGTATGGATCATACCTTTTGAGTCCCAAAACACAGTCAACATGACTTTTCCAGCTGATGCTTGATCTTTAAACTTCTTTGGACACGGTGAAGTTTTATGACGAAACTCCATTGACCGTCTTTTGTTTTCAGGATCATAATGACGTACCCAAGATTCATCTCCAGTAACAATTATATTCAAAAAATACTATTTTTCGCGGTTGTAACGAGAAAGAAGTTGGCGGTAAATGTCTACACGGTTTTGTTTCATTTCTTCTGTCAGCATTCTTGGGACTCACCTTGCGCATATTTTTCGATATTCAAGTTCATATGGAATGTGCTGAACTCGTTCTTTAGATATCCCTAACGCTACTGCTATTTCTGATTGTTTGATCCTTCGATTTGCCTGAATCAAATTATCGACTTTTTACTTGTGGGCCGCATGCAGTAACCGTCACGGGCCGCACACTTCGATCCTGATCGCCAATATTTCCAACTTCACAACATTTAATCCGTAATACCCAATGACGAACCGAACTAACATCCAGAGTTTCATTACCATAAACTACGAGTAAACGTCTATGAATATCGGATAGATTTAACATTTTCTGCGACAAGAAAATCAATTACAGCACGCTGTTTGAACCGCACATCTTGAGGGGCCGTAGTATCATTATAGATTACGTAAATAATAAAATAATAACTTTACACTATGGCGTCTTCGCACACAGTAAACCTATAACATTAGCTATTAAATGTTTAAACATTTATCTTACGTTTAAAAATAATTATGAGATAAGATCAAGGCATTACTTATCAGCCTGCCCTCGTATAACGTGTACCTTTAAACTACATCGTCGCACCTAGCTGTTCATAAAATCATAATTCCCATCTAATTTCTAAGAATGGCGAGTCGCAAGTAAATATATATTTTATAATACTAAATCGATTTATCGGCGGAAATGTTTTCGACGAAAACATACGATTATTTTCAACCCCTATTATACAATATACGTTTATACTTGACACTGCAGCAACGGCCATAATCGTAATGACATTATTTGGGCTTATTATTTTGACTTGTCATTTAATTAAAAAATTCACAATGATTAATAAACTAGGTATTAATTTTACTTAATAAATTACTTAATTTTTTTTTTTATTGTGTATTATCTTTTTTGTCATTTTGAAAAAATAACCCCCCAAATTTTAGTTTTGGATCCGCGCCTGACTCCAAAAATAATGGTTCTAGAAATTTGAAATTTTCATACAATATGTATTTTACTCTGCAGGATTAAAAAGAAAAATTAAAAAAAATTTTTTTTTTTTTTTTTAAATTTTTTTAACCAAATATTTTTATAGTGTCGACCTCATGTATGTGATACCTCATGATGTATATTTTACAATACCGTTATTATGACATGAATTTAGTAAAAGCATATAGGCATAGACGGAAATCCATTAAAATTTCAGAGAGGACTAGCATTTTTAACATCAATGTGAGCCGTGGAGGCTTTGCCCCCACACCCCCATCACACAGATAAAAACCACTGTCTACAGTTCAAAACCCATATTTTTTTTTTCATTTACATATAACAATACAAATATAATAATTAAATGTAGTTATATTTTTAAAGTTTAAATCAATATTATAATTTAATTAAATTGCATTTATCTTATAATAGTACTGTTTATACCTATATTCAATAATTTCTATGTTGTTTATATATTTGATAGTTGTTTTTCAATATTATTATACTCATCATAATATTGTGTTTCAAATCTGTGGCAATCACGGATTGTGATATTCGGCCATATTTATTATTTTGGTATGGTAAGTGGTTATATCTATTGTACATTTTTAACGATTTCCTTTAATAAATTAAATTATCACATTTTTTTAAAAATAAAAATGAGTCCTCAAATATCCGAAATCAAAATGGGAAAAAAATATAACATCATTTACGACATAAAATGTTTTAGGAAGCTAATGAAATATTTAGGGGGGCTAATAAAAAATTTGGAGGGACTCCCCAAGCCCCTCCTCATTTTTGCCTATGCATATAGGACGTTATCAAAATTCTTCTTCTTCTCCTTCGCCTTCTCTCCCAACTATTTGGGGTCGGCCATCAAAATTCAATATCTTATATCTAATAACAAAACTTCCAGCTGTAAATAGTATTATTTACCAAAATAGTGGGGATACATGGCCCTGCGTCATAATTATTCTGTGTGATTTAAAGTACCTATTGTTTTAAAGTACAAAATATAGAGCTAATTGAAAATTCAATAGCGACTGTATGCAAAATAGTGGTTGATCGTGATCAAATGACGATATATGTTCTTTTTCAATTGGTAGACTCAACAATGTAAACGAAAAAGAGTTATTAGTAACTTTTTGAGTCTTTCAAAAATAAAAGGATATAAATAAATAAAAATAAGTTAAAGTAGGTACAATACTATAATTTAATATGTGTATCAGTATATCACTCAACACTTCTCAGGTATTACCCACATTAAATAATTATGAAAACTTCTCTTTTCCATAGCTTCTCGGTAAAATACAAGTATGGCAGCAATCAGCAAAATTTAAACGTTATCAATTATATTATCAGTTGCTATCAACAGTACATCCTGCCAAGCGTATTATAACTTATAAGCCCGCTGGAACCACTTAACTGTAGTTCGCTCCAGTATTACGAATTAAAAAACGTTATCAATCATAAACAGCGAGTTTATGTGATAAATTAAAAAATGCAAATTTTCATTTGCTGATTCAGTGCTGCTGTAACGCAGAATTATCTAAGGCACGCTTAGCCAACTATTTTTTCCTGATAAGGAGGGGTTCTCTAACTAAGACACACGGTCTGTGTACACTGGGCTACGCTTTAGTGTACGTCTTTATTATTTTCTTCGTGGGTTTGTTTTGGGTACAAATGTGAAGAAATTTCAATTAAATTTACCAAAGAAAGAAATGAAAGTAGGCACCTTATACAGAAATGTAATATATACCTGCATTTTAAATTAAAATTTAATTTTGTAAATTTAAGTTATAAATTTAATTGAAAAAAAATTGGACAGGACGATTGTGGCCCCCACAGGTTTTTAAATTTGAGTAGACATTAAAATGTATTTAAAATTATTTAGATAAAGTACTTTTACCATAAAAATGAATACATTTTTTCCTACTAAGGTCATTTAAGATTAGTTTGAGAATGAATTTATACGGCCATAGAGTAAGAAATTTCAATTAAATTTAGTAAAGAAAGAAGTAAAAATAGGTACCTAATATAAAATTGTATTATATACCTACATTTTGGATTAAAATTTAATTTTGTAAATTTAAGTTATTAATTTAATTGACGAAAAATTGGACAGGACGTTAGTGGCCCCCAGGTTTTTTAATTTTGGTACAGGCTGCAAAAAAAATGTATTCAAAATTATTTAAGTGTATAGGTACCTATAGTAAATGAAAGCAAAAACTCTTCCCTACTGAGATCATTTGTTGTTATAGTGTGAGAATGAATTGATATGGCCACAGAGAAAGAAATTTCTATTAAATTTACCAGAGAAAGAAATGAAAATATTTTCCTAATACAAATTTTTATTATATAGCTAGGTACATTTTAGATTGAAATTTATTTCAGTAAAAACAATTGGAAAAAAATTGAATAGGACGGATGTGGACCCCGCAGATTTTTCAATTTAGGTATAGACAAAATAAATTTATTTAAAATTATTTAAATGTAGGTACCTACCTATACTAAATGAATAAATACATTTTTCCTACTGAAGTAAATTTGTTATTAGTATGAGAATGAATTTATTTAAAAAAAAATTGGATAGAACGGGTGTGGACCCCGCAGGTTTTTCAATTTGGGGAAATGCAAAAAAAATGTATTCATACCTATATTAGAATAAGTACCTACATATATAAAAAGAACGAATACATTTTTCACTAATGAGGTAATTTAGTATGAGTGTAAGGAATGACATTATATGGTCATAGAGAAAGAAATTTCAATTAAATTTACCACAGAAAGAAATGAATATAGGTACCAAATACACATTATAATATATAATAATATATACCTAATATACCTATATTCAGAATTAAAATTTAATTTAGCCATTTTTTTTGAAATTCAATTTAAAAAAATTTGACAAGACGGGTGTGGACCCCGCAGATTTTTGTATTTGGGTAAATGCCAAAAAAATGTATACATACTTATATCTGTATAAATACATATTACAAAAGAATGAATAAATTTTTTCCTAATTGGTTAAATTAGTATGAGTGTAGGAGTGACTTTATATGGCCATAGAAAAAGAAGTTTCAATTAAATTTACCAGAGAAAGAAATTAAAATAGGAATCTAATACACATATGTATTATATACCTATATTATGAATTAAAATTTAATTTATAATTTTAAGTCAGAAATTTAATTGAAAAAAAATTGGACAGGACGGGTGTGGACCCCGCAGGTTTTTCAATTTGGGTAGATTCAAAAAAAATGTAATCATACTTATATTCGTATAAGTACATATACAAAAATAATGATTACATTTTTCAGTAATGAGGTAATTTAAGTTAAGTGTAGGAATGACTTTATGTGGCCAGAGAAAAAGAAATTTCAATTAAATTTACCAAAGAAAGAAATGAAAATAGTAATCTAATACACATATGTATTATATACAGGTATACCTATATTATGAATTAAAATTTAATTTAGAAATTTTAAGTCAGAAATTTAATTGAAAAAAAAAAGGACAGGACGGGTGTGGACCCCGCAGGTTTTTCAATTTGGGTAGATTCAAAAAAAACGTATTCATATTTATATTCGTAAAAGTACATATTATACAAAAATAATGAATACATTTTTCACTAATGAAGTAATTTAAGTTAAGTGTAGGAATGACTTTATGTGGCCATAGAAAAAAAAATTTCAATTAAATTTACCAAAGAAAGAAATTAATATCGGTACCATATACTCCTGTGTACCTACCTATATTTTGAATTAGAATTTAATTTAAAAATTTTAAGTTTGAAATTTAATCAAAAAAAAAAAAAAAATTGAACAGGATGGGTGTGGATCCTACAGGTTTTTAAATTTTCATAGATTCAAAAAAAATATATTCATTATTTTTTTATTATAAGCACCTATACTTATAACTATACTACCTATGATTATATCACAAGACAAAAAAAAATTCAATTTTAATTTAGGTACTGTTTGCAAATTTATGCTTTTATAAATTTATAATTTATCTTAATTTAAGAATCATTTTGTATATTTAAAACTATATTTAATATGTCATATGGTGATATATGTCACATTGTGACGTTTTACACATATTTTCGTATAGTATTTTTAACCTATCTAAGAATATTAAAACATTTTTGAGACAACCGATACTTTTACACAGGAATACTTGAACACCCAAAACATCCCTTAAAAATATAAATTTATATCAGAAAAGTTTACCTACGTTGCGCATAGCAACCGTGTAGAGTTTTCGATGAAACCAATTTCATTGGGATAACATGTAGAACGAAATTTTCAGTACATTGCAGTAATAGTTTCGTTTCACTAAGTTAAGCTGCGCCCACTCAATGACAGTAGCGCATGGTAGTTGCTCTCACGATGGTACCTACTCTCCAAAAATCATTATGTATGATATATATAGGGCATGATAGTCACTCTCGCACTATCACATTTTCATGATAGTATGATAGTGCCTATCATGCCCTACCTATATATTATCCGTAAATGATTTTGGGAGAATAATATCGTGACAGCTACTCTCATGCGGTACTTTCACCGTGTGAAATATAATTTAATATAATAGTTTGTTAAAATATATGATTGTATTTCAATAATATGCAACCACAGTGAACTATGTAGTCTCCAGTAATTTTTTTTACAGAATATCTATATACCTATAGCATTAAGTCGAAATACAATATTTAGCCTTTACTTATACATTTATAATGTACTTATAAGAACTTATTTGCATGACCCGGGGGACACCACGTGGTGGTTGGCTCTTATCGCCCCCCAAAAATGATTTTTTTTTTTTTAGCAGCATAAAATCAATTATAAAACAAACAGTCCATAGGCGCAAATTGGTTCAATTTAGTGGGGGGGGGCTTCAGCCCTGACTATTTATACATTTAATATGCCCCCCCTCCGTCTTAAAATATCTTGAAATTTAACACAAAGTTTTAATGGTTTTTATAAGTATATTTAATCTATATTAAAAACTATATCTAAAAGTATATCAAACTTATAACCTGCGGGTACTTGTGAATTGTGTTGTGTTATAAAGACTACCGACATAAAAATATATTTCTGGAATTGATCAAAATCCATTACCGACACGGCGACAAAATCACGGGGGTGAATGTGGTACAATATAAATAGGTACCTATACATTTTTGATGGTCTCTTTTTTATTCAAAAATCGAAATAATAATATGTTGCATTTTTTCGGTTTTCAGATTAACATTTTTACAAACGTGATTTTGAATGAAAACAGTACCTATATTAATAAAAAAGTTTAAAGTGTGTCCATAATTTTACTGCCCAAGGTAAGAGACTCTCCTGCACCCCCCCCTAGTTTCGATCCTGTGCGTACCTACTGCAAATGCCTCTGTGATTAGCTTTGCAATATTAGCCAATTAACATACCTACTTCTTTAATAAATTAAATAATTTCCAGTTGCTCCTCAATAAATAATTTAACTTTTACATTCTGAGAGAAGCAATGGAGCTTGTCATCTCATGTTTATTATTATTTTTGTGAACAACTTTATTATGACTATTTAGTACCTAGTAAGTTAATAAGACAAGAAGACTTGTTCCAATCAATACATATGTACCTACCAATTTAATGAGTAAAAAAAAATGAGTAATGACTATTGACTCAAATAATGTACCTAGCTACTTTAAAAGTGATAATTTTTTCAAATTTTTGATAAACAGTTAAGGACTTGAAAACAGTGCTTTCACACTCTATTTGCTATATATATTTTTCTTAATTAAATCTTCATACCCAGCTATCTGAAAAGAGAATATTAGTTTTCAATGTACTATTTTAATTTTAATGTATGTACCATGACAAAATAGATAGGTATGTGTCAGTTTTACATTGTGATACTCACATCTCTATGCAGTATCCCCACATTTTACCATGTATTAAGTTCTCCGTCTCTTATTGGTTATATATATCAAGCATACATTTCCAAACCACAAAATTGAATGAAAAGCAGAGAACCTAATATATAGGAAAAAGTGGGGATGTGCATATCGGAATAAAATTTGTATTGTTGCTGACATACCTATCTATTTTGTCATGGTGTGTAGGTACCTAGTTTTTTTATATAAGAGTAAAAAACATTTTTTTAGTAGAGCTTTTTGATAAGCAAATTTTAGACTTTCGAAATCTATATATATTTTTTTATATCCCCAGTAATTTTCTAAGCATAAAGTAATGTGGTGTTTGTTCATTTGTTTTAATTCAAAAAATAATAGTACCTAATGCTAGGACTATAAATTGTTAACAATTATTAATTGATAAACTCAGATTTATTTATGTATTTATTATCAAATTTTAGTTATAAACAATAGATTCAATCTAAATTATATATTAGTCTTAGTATTAATTAACAAATAATACACGAGTGTTAAAACAAAATAAACAATAAAATAAGTCAAATTGTAGTCCAAATTTTCATATGCTTGCAGTTTAAGCAATTTAACTGATTTGCATCGGAACATCGTTTAATGACTGGGCAGCTACCACAGGGTACAAAACACACAGCGTTTCTTTTCAGTAAAGGCTTAGTGGAACGGTATTCAACTTTTCCTTCGGTGTTTACACGTTTTGCTGCCAAACCATCATACACCAATAGGTCCAATATAGATATTATGTCCTCTACGGTAAGTCTCACTTTGCTGATGCCAGTTTTCGATATAAATTCCAGAACCCGTTCAGCAGTTGCGTAAGAAGTGTTATACTTAACTAACGGGCTGCGTATAGCGGTGTTTTTGAGGGCTTTAGATTTTTTTACTTCCAAGAACTTGTAACTATGTTTGGTGAGTATTTCAATGAACTCAGATTCAAACTCCTGGTTGGAATACCAAGCACCACCAGTGATGGAACTGTCCGGCTCCAGGTCGTACAACATGTAAACGATTTTCCTGCTGGCCGCCACGGATTTAACAGCTTTGATTGATTTTTTCGTTTCCAACGACTTGAGAATCTTCTTCAACCGCGGCAGTCCCAAATTGGACTTGATGCGCACATCCCGGATCCATATCCCTTTTCGGCCTGAGTCACGGATCAGATTGAACACTATCAATTCTTCGGTATTGGCATCCCCAGGCGTTGAAGTTGTCGGTCCTCTGTACTTGTACCTGAGCGTGTCTTTGACTTTGTGCAACGTGATGGCGTTGGACGTGATCAACTTATTAACCACGTCCACTCGCTCATCGATCGTCAATACGGGACAAGCTTTGATGAGATCGTCGTCGGACACACCTTTGTTACCGGAGCTTTTGATGATGTCGAGTACACGTTGCTCGGCCGTTATTGGCTCCGCGTTTCGACTCTTTTTAAGCACAGGGCCCACATCGACCTGGTCGTCATCGTCTCCACGACCACGTTTGACGGCCAACATTGTTCGTTCAATATGAACAATGATTATGTCGAATGACCGTGAAAATTATAACACGTAGTCAGCTTGGTAACATTACGTAGATGTTATGAGAATTTACACAAAACAAACGCATTAAAATTAATAATTATTAAGAGACAAAAAAGAAAATTCAAACCGAACACCTTCAATTTTAAATTTGAAAACAATCACTACACAATAAACTATCACAAACGACACGAACTGAAAACTGATAATATCCGGCAATAACCTCACTTAATATCACAGAACAATTTTTTCCCCGTCCAATGATCAGATCAGGATAACCATGTTTACAATAGTTTACATTAATTCAATACAATAAAACAGTAGTTGGGTAAAAAGAAAGGTAAACGAAATTTTTAGTTACAGTCTTAACATTTTACTTTTATCGATTTCCAAAACATAAATCACGAAATATTCTACTGCACTGAATGTTGAAAAATATGATTGAATACGAAATCTGTTTTCTACAACAAACACATCAAGTTATGAATTTTTTTTAATTAAATTCATTATTTTTTTATTGACTAATATGTTAGCTGTTATGTATGCATTGTTTAATAATATATTATTATAAAATGTATATAAATACGGTTTTATTTTACGGCCGTGTTCCGCGAAAATGTTATCAAATGTTAAGACGTGTTCCGTTATTCGAAAAAGATTATCTCTATGATGGCATCTTGTCGTCTGCTTGATACAAATGATATATGATTTATATTTGAGAATTGAGATACGTCTTCTATAAAATAAAATAAATTGATTTGATGTTATTTAACATGACGAATTCAGCAATTTAATCGTTCGTGTATCCTACCGTCATTATTCTATTGTACCTACCTATCTTTATTCTATGATTAGTGGTTACTGGTTACCGTAGACAGTTAAAAAATATTCAATTTGTCCGATGCTGTATGCACAGAATAAGAGAATATTTAATATTGTATTAATACAGCAGCCATAATTCATTCGCATTCCCTTCTCTCAAATATTTATGGATGTTCTAGACTTTAGTATTTGCCAGTGTTTAGACATATTAAAATAATGCATGTATTGTAATTTTTTAAGTTTGAGTTTACCATGACCCGACATTAACCTAAACTCCTAAGGTTTAAACCAGATTACAATTGGACGACACGAATACACCGTGTATTTCATCCATGGATGTAATGTGAAGTCATCTCAAGATCGTATAAGATTTTTGATTGTCAATTTAAAGTTCATTTAACAAAAACCTGTAGTTACAGATTACAGACTAGAGTAACCGGAAAAAACGTTTTATTTAATCTGTGGTCTCGCATAATCATGTAAACATTGGGCGTGTTTTCGCGATTAACCAAATGTAATTTGGTTGCTGAATTTTACAAACAATCAGTTTTGGTTATTACAATTCATAACCGATCAAATGGAATGGTCATTAATTATTATGTAAATGTAACCTCTGGTTAATCGCGAAAACACGCCTATTGAAATATTTCGCTATCATACCTTCATATCTATGTTACTTTGCAACAGCGGCATATATTAAATACTTACATGGCAGCCTCTATTTTTTTTTTGTTTCGAGCAATTTTGCTATTAGAAAACATGGTCCGATTTTTTCGAAATTATATTTTGAGAAAAATTTATCTAGTATTGATGATATCATCCAGGAATTTATTTTTAGATTTTCTCAAAACTGTACATTTACCTACAGAATCAAAAATAGAAAAATACCATAATAAGATTTTGTTAAAATCTATTTTTATTTTTTTCCAAATTTTACCCAAGAACTTGAATTTTTTGCAAGTATTTATTTCAGTAATCTATTAGCATTTAGCATGAAAACCTTTTGAAAAATGTTCAGTTAAATTTGATCTTTTTGTAACATTATACAGTTTTAGATTCAGAGTGGAGCGAGAAATGTATTAGCTTTACAATGATGTTTATTTTTCTGTAAACAATTTTTTGGGGTAGGAGTTGGGAAAAAGAGGTTTTTCGATAGAAAAGAATAAGCATAAATAATGCATCCTTTTTATACATTGTATACTATATAACAATAGTTGTCAAACTTACATAGGTATATAAATACATATGTATATATATATATAAATAATATCCTGAATAAATTTATAATACCTATCAATTAAATTAATTATATTTAAATTATTAATCAAAACTATTCATTGAATTATAGATTAAAAAAGATTTAGTTGTTTTATCGATATAAATGTAATTACAGGTGTAAACAACTTTATTATCAAAAAATATATTTTGTATTAATTTATTTATTATATAAGTACGAAGTACCCATTATGTTTTATCACCCTTGATTGGACGCTTTTTCTGTGATTCACTATAGGGTTATTACTAAATATTTCTGTTTTTTAATTAGGTACCTATTTACATTATTTGATTTTAAATTAATAGTTATAGTACAAAGTAGGTACAAAACAATATATTAGAAATAGGAAACATAAAACAAATGATAGATAAGAACATTTATATATTTATTATAATCAATGTCTACCTATGTTATAAGATGACAAACAATTATTTTATTGATTTTTTTAAAATATAAATCTTCAAAATGAATAATTGTTATTAACATGACAAAATGAATACCTATTTGTCATGGTTATTATAAAATTTATAGTTTAAAAAACATTGATAAAATCGCGTTTTATCAATTTATAAAATTAAATAAAAATGAAGTAGATAGGTAGGGTACACATAGAATAAAACGGCTATGTAGGAAAATGGATAATGTTCAACCTTAGTTATTATTTTTTATATCATTAATATAAGAATATTTTCATTAAAGTAGGTACTATAAATTAATAAAAAAAACACAATTCCTGCATATATTCTGAAATGGATTATGGAATACCTAATATTGATACTTCTAGTAAACAAAAATGTACCTACTACATTATAAATTGACAACATAATCAAATAAATGGTTGAAATATAACTAATTTAAATATAGGTAACTTAAACAAATAAGATCAAATGGGTATGGTGACAGATTGGCAGGTTTGAATAAATAATAGACATACTCCAAATATACCTAATACAAATAATATAATATGTTGCATAAATTGTTTTTAATTATTACATTTCTTTTAAGTTTTAATGATTGTGACTGCATTAAACCACAATAAATGACAAGAACGCCAGATATTAAATAGTGTATTCAAACAACACACCTCTATCAAATGGCAAATTTGAGAGGGAAATTTTCACTATTATTTGAGTATACAATTGATTTTTTTTAATGGGGAGGAGAATAATAAGATAATACTTTATTCTATAAATATTTCTATTTGCCACACCCTTAAATGAGAATTAGATCCGTCCTTGCCTCTATTTCAAAAGGGATACAAACTGATTTTATTACTACGATATAGGTACCTAACCTATGCAATTTTAACTAATGAACTTAAGATGAGAGAGTATTTCAATAATACATTTAATACATTTCATATGTTATTGACTACCTATGAATTTGGTAGAACATTTTCAATAATGGTATCTTAAATTTTATAAGTACCATAATGCTGATTTATTAAGACATAAATATAATATATTTTAAAAAAATAGGTTTAATTTACATTTAAATTCCAATTCCAATAAATAAGCTGAAACAATGCAACAAAAATACTTTATATATGATAATTAATATAGATATTTTATTTTTATTGAAGTTTATTTTATTACATTTTTGTATAAATATTTGAAAAGATACACCTAACTGTATAACAAATCTATACAGTTAACGAAAAAAATTGAATGGTTGGTAGGCTTAAATTTAATAACAAATAGATATTTTACATTGACCAATAATATACAACAGTTATTTTAAACATGTGTACATCAATAGTCGATGCATACATTTTATACAAAAGTACATATATGTTAAATAAACATTTTTAAAGAAGTATTTTACATATACACTGCAGACTTTTTTTTCGTGACAATATAATAATAATCCATGTAACTTAATCTTATAGTTTATTGATTTTATTATAATAAAATTTGACCTAGTAAATAAAAATATTCACAAAGTAGTAGTTAATTTCTGAATGTTGTTCTTTACGGTAATTGTCTTCCGTATGCTAAAATAATTATTACTAAAAAAAATATAATTCTCAATACAACACGTATTAGCCATACCTCTACAGCTAGAGGTGTACTACCAAAGATTATAAACCATATAACAAATAATATAACATGGACATTGTTCACCTGAAACAATAGACTAATATGAGATAATTTAAAAAATCTCAATATACCTATATAAAAATATTTAAAATAAGTAGATAATAAAAATTATAATGATCATTCAGTATTTAAATCATAAATTAAAAATACTGTTGAGAAGTGTATATTGGATCAATTTTTCGTATTCATTATGATTTGAACATATAATGGAATTACTTTATTATTATACTTAACACATTATGCACATAAATATTTCTTAGAAAATATTATGAAACTGGAAAACTTGTAATATTATGGTAGACTAAAATGTATCTGTTATTTTGTAAATAACAAATGAAAATGATTTTCTGTTGAATCATTAATAACTCATAAATCATAAAATATAATTTAACTGTTATTTTAAAAGGATGTTTTTTAAATTAGTACAGGAAGCAAAAATATATTTTAATTTTGTATCTAATCAATAATATACAAACCTACGCATTGCCTTCCATTCGTTCCTCAGCCCTTGTACGCATCCTATGTATGAATGCCTTGCCTTTGTTCTTTCTGAAGTTCTCATATGGATCGTTCAAACTGATTCCCACACCCTTATACTGATCAGTCCTATCTCGGACCTAATTAATAATGATGACCAACACAAAGCCACAGATCAATATCATTTAAATTTTTACACAATAATAACTACCGATTTATCGAGAACAATAAAATATATAGTATTTCAACACTACAAAACATTTTTCAATCATTGTTTTACTTACATCCCCACTGCTAATAGGTGTGTCGATACCTTGCTCTTTAGAACCCAAACCAGCACCGCCCCAACCCATTTTTTTTAGTAGCTGATGACCTTTATTTGATTCATCTAAGCGCTCTTGGGCAGTTTTACCAAATCCAGTTCTAAATTAATTAAAATATTTTATACATTTAATTTAAAATAAAGAAGTTCATACAAACATTACTTACCCTCCAAAAGAAGGTGGTGTAGGACTTCTTTGAGAAGAAGGCGGAGAAGGTGATAATGATCTGGATGGAGAACGTCTTCGACGGCTACGATTAGGGGTTGGTGGTGGACTATTTTTTTTATTGGTCGTTCGTCGAATTGGACTACGAGGTTTTGGACTGCGGCTTCGACTACAATTATAATTAAATACAAAAAATTAAAAAATGTTTTGTTTTAAAATAAATTAATCCAACCTCCTATAGCGCTTTTTTCTAACTGGTGATTTATCCTTCTGTGAAATTAACATAATTGGTGATGGAGATCTTGATTTTTCCCTGATATTTCCAGCAATATCGTCTTCTTTTTGCTTTTTTGCAGAATTTTTAGCTTTGTAATATTCATATAAACCCAGCTTTTCCCAACCATCACTAATAAATACATTTTATTCTTAAGTAAAATATGTAATAATAATATAAAAGTGAAAATGTTAGCATTTAAATATTTACCTATCACGTGGAGCAAAATGCCCAGGAGGCATATAAAAGGCTTTAACTGCTTCTAATAAACGTTCAGTAGGTGGTGCTGGTGGTGGTAATCTGATTGTGTCTGGATCTAAAGGTTTATAATTGCTATCTTCCAACTGAATGAAATATCATTACATAAGTACAATATAATTTTAAATTTAATGTATTTTTTATTTTAACAAACTTTAACTAATGGCACCATAAGACCAGCTGGAAGTTCATAATATGGCAGTGAAGGCATCAAGTCATCAGATGCATCTGGTGGTGGCATTGGAGGTAAAGAAAAATTGTTTTGTATAAAATTTGGTGGTGGTCGACTTAGATCGGGCAATTCCATTGAAGCTATAGGAAATAATATTTTATTAGTAAATAACAACAAAAGCTATAGTTAAGTATAATAATATCATTTTACTTACGTGGAGGTTGTAAATGTATATTGGGAGGAGGCTGATTAAATGGTGGTGGAGGTCTATCATATATGGAGGGAGGTTGTTGCATACAATTTTGCATTTGTTGTCCATAGTGATCATCTTGCTGATATCCATTATCTGTTTGATGCGAATAATTTCGTTGGTCTGATTGCATATATCCAGGCATGTTATTTTGATATATAGGAGGAGATGGTAAACGACCTTCATTAAAATGCTGTCGATTTGTGTCGTCTAAACAAAAAAATAAAAGAGAAATGGTTCTAAAGGGGAAATATTACAAATTAAGAATATGTACACAAGGTTTCCATTACAATAATAAGTAAATATATTTTTTATTATATTTGTCAGGATTAAAAAAAAAAAAAAAAAAAATAATAAAAAAATAAGAACTAAACCCAAGAGATGAGTATAGATAAAAAAAAATAAAAGATGTTACTGATTAAACATTATGCTGATATTCAAATAGTTCACTAGATATCTAAAATATATTAGCAAATGATATTAGTTTTACAAATGATGAACATCACTTGCAAAATGAATTTGAACATCTATTTTCTACTTTATATTAGTTATATTTAATTAAATATTAAATAACAATACGAGTACTTATAAGCACAAGTGCAAATGTAAAGGGTAAAGCAGCACTCAAGTTAAAATTATCCTCCCCCCCCCATACACACACAATTTGAATATTATTATATTAATATAAATTAATCTCTAATAATGCTAAAATTGTGATGGATATAATAGTTAAGGCTGAAGCCCCCCCCCCACTAATCTGTACCAATTAGTGATGCATAAATCTTATATATTTAATCAATATTTTATTAGCTTGCGTGATAAATATGAAATAAAATAATTTTGCTATAATTAATTATAATTTGGAATTTTAAATATTAAAAAAAATAAACTAATTTTATGAACCATCAATTCAAATGTTATATTCATGTATTCATGTTACATTCATTTATAATTATTGTAAGAAATATATAAAACATACATGTCTACCCCTTAGATCATATACAATGGAAGGAGCCATAACTGCCTATGTAAATTGTTGTCGCCATGTATATATACACACACACACGTATACGGTTGTGGCGATTTGTAATTATGGAACGCCTACATAGAAGAGATAATGATAATGGGTACTGCCACATAATGGCAAAATAGTTAGTACATGTATCATAACAACTGGGGAGGGGGCATGGTTAGGGATGCGGAAGAACAAGAATACATCGATATATTTCAGTCAATTTTTCACAAAATTTTTTTTCCGTAGATTTAAAGCTTGATATTTGCCGATTTTTTTTTTGGTTCAATTGGAATAAGTCAGTGACGAATATTACTCATATTGAAGAAATAAATAGGGCATATTTGGAGTTTTTCCATTATAAGTTTTGTAGAAAGGGCATAACATGTCATGCCTTTTTATCATTTTATTTTACAGCTATAAATAACAATATGAATTATGCCTTTTGTATTATTTTATTGTACAGGTATAAAAGGCTTGATATAACTTAATCATTTTGTAGTGTGATTATCATATGTCTTTAAATATAGTTCAGAATTAAATTGTGAATTTCAAAATCATTATTAGTGATATCAAAAGTACTCATAATAAATAATAATTATCACAAACTATACAAAAACAGTATAAGTATTTTCATATAGTATATTTATCAAGTAACTTAATATTATTATTATTAGAACAAGCATTTGATGAGCCATTACCTACATCGAAAGAAAAGAAAAAAAAGATTTAATAGATCTTCTTCCTCTAATACCTGATATTTATCATGATTTCCACAAAAAATTTAAAAAGCTATCAGTATCATATGACCCTAATCTCAGTGAATCTGATTAAATATAATTTTTTTTTTTGTTAAATAAAACTAAAAGGAAAACTATTTATTAATTCTTATGTTACTAAAATTATAATTTATTTTACATTTATTATTATTAATTATTATGTTTTATGACTTATACGACTAATTTGTTATAAACTTTAATTCTACTATCAAAATATATGATATACTATTGAGTAAATTATTCTACTGTAAACATTAATTTGTTATTAAACACTTACTAGATATTATAATAAGTTTATTTTTAGGAAAATATTTCTAAGTATTGATCAAAATCAAATAAGTCATAATATATTTGATCAAAACGGCATATGTTGTAAAAAAAAAAGAAAAAAGACAAGTCAGAAAAATTGAAATCCAAATGGCGTAACTATTATTAAATCTATAAAATTTATATTTATAAAGAATTTTAAGTCATAAATGTACTTAGAATTTGATATAATATACATAAATGTTTTCTATAATATTCGTGGTTGTGATACTAAATAGTGTAGGAATTTTCTAACTGAAAAGTTGATTAAATTGACATAAGCCCTTTCTACCTGGGATATATCGATCAATGATATTTTATAGGACTCAAAATATCGATATATTTTTTAGATATATATTATATATTATAATATAAATATTAAATCCTAGGTATTAGGTTAGTTTGATAATATAACCTGACTTATAAAGGCAATATTGTTTTTAATTCTTAAATAAGTAATAATTTTATATAGAAAAAAATTTACTTTTATGTATTTTCTCAAGATTTTAATGCATAAGGAAAAACCACCAAAAAATGGCAAATATTCGATTTTGTCAAATCAAATTACTAATTACAAAAAATAATGACTTTAAAATCTTTAAATTTACATTGATCAAAGTATTTTTAATTTTTTTATTTTAGGCTATTTATAGATATTTTAGATTTTGAGATTTCTAAGTCCTAAAAGAGGTAATTTTGGGTAAAAAGACCTGAAAATTCTATACAACATTATACGTTATACAAAATAATTACTTTAATTAAATTTAAAAAATCTCAAAAACCCATAGTCACAATTTTGAGATATTTAAGTCCAATTAGTTGGTAAAATGAGATTTTAGAATCTAAATTTAATATAATATTAGTTGTGCATTAATTTAACTAAAATTAAAAAATCTATGGGAAAAAAAGTATTTTAGATTTTGAGCGTAGCAAAGGAGCTATTTAATGGTTTTACAATGTTTATTTTATTTTTTTGTCTTTACAAGTTTACCCTGTTTCCGGTAGCAAATCATTTTTTGATTTTCTCAATAGTTTTTGAATGCGTAAAGAAAAATAACCAAAAATTGATGTAAAAAACAGCAAAAATAAATTTCGTCAAAACGAAATTTTTTAATTTTACGGATATCAAATATCAGTGCAGACTTTAGGGGAAAATAAAATTTTATTATTATCTACCTTAACACCAGTGGTTTAGAAAAAACATTGGAATCATAATTGTTTATTTTGAATAATTTATTATAGACTATAGTCATATATATTAAAATAATGCAACCAATAAGATTTAAAAAAAAAAAAGGTTAAAGAAAGGGATGATCCACACCTATCGCCACCACTGTAGTTTTCCGTTAAAGAGAGGTTGAAAAAAAAATGAAGTTTCAAGCATCTTTATATGTAAAATAAAAAACATTATATTTAAATTTATTTTGTAATATTTAAATGTTTTCTATAATTAACTGCAGCGCGTTCAGCACATTCTCGTGCTTTTGTTGTTAGTTCTAATAGCTGGGTATTTGAAATTCTGACTGAAAACTTTTGTAGTTCTTCCAAGTACGAGATTGCTGTTTTAAAATTCATTATTCCTAATTCATCGCTAGTGTCGCTGGTGTCATCTTCACAGTGTTCTATATTCCTAAATTCTTCGTCTAAAAAAGACTCTGAATCGCAAGTTTGGTGCGATTCATCGCTAGTGTCCTCTTCACAGTATTCTATATTCCCAAATTCTTCTTCTGAAAAAGACTCTGAATCGCAAGTTTGGTGTGATTCATCGCTAGTGTCCTCTTCACAGTATTCTATATTCCTAAATTCTTCTCCTAAAAAAGACTCTGAATCGCAAGTTTGGTGCGTCTCTAATTCATCATCAAATTTAATGAAATCTTTTATATCAATATCAGCTATAATGCACTCTTCGTTCATTTCCTTCAAAGCATTTCCTGGAATATCTATATTGGTACCTTCATTAGAAAGAAAACCGGCTTTATGAAAGCAGTTTTGCACATATTCTGGTTTTAAATTGTTACAAGCCAACGCTATCCAGTTGACTGCATCCAAGATACTTATTGATTTAGCGAATTGGTGGGCTAAAGAATAATTATCAGTCTTGGCCAACAATGATTGTAGTAGAAACTTCCGATAATAAGACTTGAAAGTGTAGATCACTCCTTGATTCATTGGTTGGGTGACTGATGTGGTATTTGGAGGTAGCATGAGTATTTTGATATTAGATAGTTGAATGTTTGGGTGACATGCAGCATTATCTAAGAATATCAAGACATTTCTATTTTGAGATTGCATATCTGCGTTAAAATAATGTAACCATTGATCCATAATCTCAGTTGTCATCCAGCATCTTTTATTATACTTCCATATAACAGGTAATGAAGAAACATCAATGTTCTTAAAACTTTGTGGTTTCTTAGAATTGCCAATAACTAAGGGCTTCCTAATTTCCCCAGCCATACTACCACACATGAGCACTGTTAAGCAATTCTTTGCCTTAGCATATGATTTACTCTTTAACACTTGCGACTTAGTAGGAATACCATTAAAAAAAAGACCCGTTTCGTCTGCATTGTACATGTCTTTTGCTTCATATCCAGCAATGAGTCTTGAGATTTTTTGCTTCCACTCCACAGATTCTTGATTAACACCATTTTCCTCAACTCCGAGTTGTTTCCAAACATTATCATGCCTCTTCATAAGCTTGAACCAATAAATTAAAGATTGATAAATAAGATAAAAGCTCCTGAAAGGTTAATAGTTTTATTTTCCGTCATATAGTTTTTTATTAACTGGATTACGAAAAATTCACCTATTTTAGCGGTATTAAAATAAGTTCACGCTCTATAACTACAACTTCTCTCTTTGTAATTGCAGTCAAAATTTATATACAAAATATGAAAGCTGAGAATATTTTTACTATGCCGTAGTGTAGTTTTTTTTAGTTAAATTTTAGAATTTCATGAATTTTAGATTTTCAAAAAAACCCATTAAAAAAAAACTCATAGTAAATATTCTCATCTTTCATATTTTGTATAAATATTGACTCTGTGATTATATAGAGATAAGTTGTAGTTATAGAGTGTCAACATGATTTTTAACAAATATTGTAATAACAGCAATAAAAAATGATACTGATACATGACTATTTTTGAATTACTTTTAAAATAATTAAATATTTTTAAATTGTTGGATTTTCGTTTTTCTTATAATTTCATAAAAATTGCCCATACAAAATACCCCTTAAAAACCAAGTGTATAGTTATAGTTACTGTACTGATAAATAACGATATATCAGTACAAATATATTGATTTGATATTTTCGATATATCAACATCAATGAACCGATAATATTGATGTACTTTGTGCATCCCTAACCATGCTCCTTCCTCATATTCCTAAAAATGTATAGTGGTTAGTAATAATGAGTAAAAAAAAAAGAAAAGAAAAAAGGTCATAAACTCAATTTTGGCACTCCCAAAATTATATGCTAGTCGCCATTATATGTATTCAACATGTTGGCACTTCTTATTAATAGTATAGCTCTGAGTAAGCTCCATCCATTGTATATAATCTAAGGTTAACATAAATATCACTAGTGTCAGCGAAATTACATTATTATATCTCAACAAGACAAATGACTTTTTTTGAATTTAATACTTTCTTTGACATTTTGGATAATATTGATTCTAAAAATGTCAATGTGAATCCTAAAATGTTTTTTGAAAACTGGAAATTGTTTCAAATTAAAGTATGGCTAATAATAGTGGCAAGAATTTCAATTTGATAAATGTGCAAGTTAGATATGGAATGAGAAATACAAAACAAGGAAATATAATTTTAATTGTTAATATTAGATTATTAGATAAAGAAATATAACAAATTATAGGTAGCTGAGAAAATTAAAAAAAAAAATTAAATACATTATAAATTACACATCCTAAAATTTAAAATGGGATCTAATATCAAGAGCAATACTAATATAGTAATATACATTTAATTAAAATAAAATATCAAATTTGTATTAAAAACGGAAAATTAAATCATATAAATGAAAACCATTTTGAATTAAAATAAAGTTTTAAAAAATTAACACTTAAAATATAAGTTCTAAACTATAAAAGGAGTTTTGAAACCTTGTGTTTAAACATAATCTTTTTAGATAAATAATATTTGAACTTTTATTTTGCATAAAATGTGTAAAATGTCCGTTTTTTTTTTTTAATCAGATGTGCGCTTACCTTGAGCTGGAGGAATTGAAAGAGGAGTTACCCTTTGTTTTTGTTGTTCTAGCGAACGTTTTTGGTTTTCTATACTCTAAAATAATCGAATTCCCAATAAAAAATGATTTATGAAAGAAAGATTGAATATAATTATACAAATAATTAATATTAATATATATTATATATTTTTTTATATAGAATATATACATGTATAATATAAATATAAACATATACCTACAAAAATAATTATATAGATATTAAAAAATAATAAATAAAATTATAAGATCAAAAAAATTGATATGGATAATTATGATATATTAGTTTTGAATTTAATTCTTATACATTTAACACATAAAATACATTTAACAAAAGCTAAATTGCATTTTAATAAATGTTTTTAATTGTTTCATGTAAGCAAAAACGTCAAAAACTGGTTATACCTACAACAGTGCACTTGAAACACTTAAATTTGCACTTGGTTTAAATAAACCAGAGATTGTATGTTTTATTGATATATTTTTTTTAATAATCAAAGTATTACCTGTATTTGATTGTTACAATGTGCTAGAAATGATTGATGTTGACTACGATAGCTTTGTAATGTATTAGTCATCATCATGTTGAGTTGATTAACTGCTTCCCTGTGCTTTTCCAAAAGGTTGCTCTTGTATTCAGCCATTGATCGTTCAGGATTTTTTAATTGCTCCATAATAGTTTCAGGGAAATAATGATTTTTTGTTTCCCACAAAGTAAGCAACTATATATGTAAGAAGCCATTTGTCAAAATTATTTAAATGTAAAATTATTTTTTAATAATAAAATTTTACTTTATTGAGTTTAGATTTTTGATCTTCATTTGCCCTCATCATTGCTGAGCAAAACATTGGTACAATAATTGATTCAAGTGATGATTTTAGCACATTTTCCAATTTACGAATACTGAAATAAAGAAAAAAAATCAAGTAATAATTAAGGTATTATATATTCGTTGCCAGTGAACGAAATGTTTTTTCATGATACAACATTACAAAATTGAATTTGTTAATCATATAAAATCTAAACCTTGAAATGATTGTCTTAACACGATTTCCATATCAAAACTTATTAAACAGCTTATATTACATTAAACTTTTATAATTATTATACTTTTTAAGCGTCCCACACACGATACAATGTATTGTTAATGAGTTGTACGATAATTTTATCAACTTGTAGTGTGTAATTTTTGACACACAAACACACACATATACAACTTGTGAGACTACAAGTTGTAAACTAGTCGTTTATGTATGGTCATACAAAATAAAGTGCAATCAGTCGGCCAAATTGACACACTGCCTCTCCCCCCCCCAAAAAAAAATTACTTCACTACGCCTCTGTATATATTATATATATATATCTATAATATGAAATAATATATCATTATATTTCAATAAATAGCACCTATGTCAAAAAAAAACCAAAGCTTAAAGCTAGTAAAGAAATAACTACTTTTTGCATTATTATTGGATTCGGGAAAAAAGAAAAGCCTAGAAAATGATGCGATATTAGCTACTACGTAATACATAATCACACGTGAATTAGTTATAGTTCACGAATTATGTGACAATGAGTCTAAATACTTCAAAATCGAATTTTTGATCGTACAGTATGTCCACACACGTTCCAATCAATTGTTTATCAAACCCTGTCGTACGATAGATTTCATGCATGCTCAAACTCTAATCTAACCGGCAAATCATATCAAACCAAATTGTGTCATACGACGAATCGTATTGTATGTAGGATGCTTTAAACATTTAATGTTTTATACATATATATGTATAGGCTATGTATAGTGTTATCATTATTACTATTATATAATTTAAATTAGGAAAGTTAAAAATCTAGTACTCGCGATTGTCTGTAGTAAACTATAAGTAGTTACAAAAATAGCAACTAATAATAAATAATTACCAATGATGAACTGTGTCATTGACCAAATAAATTAAATGTAATTGTTTTGAAAATTCAGCATTCGGATCCATCACTCTACAAAAAAAAAAAAAAATGTATTTAAAAATTGTATTACTTGAATATACCTAATAATAAAATTAATTTACACACTCCATAAGTAAATATTGTGCGATGACATCAACTTTCCGTTGACTAGCTGTTTGTTTCATAATCCATGATTTGCCATTAGCTATCGCGTCTTTTGTACATCCTTTAATAATTGGTTCGAGTACTGACGATAACTCAACTAATGATAATTCATTAGTTGCAGCTTCAGAATTAATCCATTCTCGTTCCTCAGACAATATTTTATCTTCAGTAGCCACTTGTTGCTGCTGAGCCAACATCTATTAAAATAGATTTGTATTAAATAAGTAATTTTTTATAATAATTAATTTTTATTTTTATTATTTTATACCATTAGTTGAGAGTTAAAGTTTTGCTCTGCCTGTGCAATTTGTTGCTGTAGACTTGTCTGTTGAGCACTCAAAGATTCTGGAGTGACTGCTGTTGACTGACAATCATTCGTTTGATTCAAATTCAACCACTGAGCTGCAGCAGCGGCCATATTTAATTGCTGTGTATTAACGGAATTATTTGCAACTACAGCTTGAGCCATTTCTCTTACAGTATTTTGCTTCAATACTAAAGAATTTTATAACAAATAATTAGTGAAAATTAATTTAACCTCAATACAAACTGTATAAAAATTAGGCTAATATAATGAACGGTTTTTCTGAAATACTTATTGATTAATAATACAAAACATTATGATGACAACTCAAATGTATTATTATAAAATACACAATATAACTTGTAAATAAAATATAACATATTTCATAGAACAAAAATTGTAAACAATTGTCGTTACAATAGGTAGGCAGTCTATTTGTCTTATGGGTAACAATTTTTGTGTAAACAAAAAAATATTGCCCAAACTGGCTGTATCAAGATAGCAAATTAGGAGTCAGTAACTGTTCACATACTTGCTTGTTCAGACGTGACTTTATACAAATAGTAATCGAAGTGACGGCCACCAAACAAAAATTCAAATTTGGGATTATCTTTCTGTTTGGTTTTAGTCATCTGTTCGAATTCCGGTCCATTCCGAGCTACGAACACGGCTAATTTGTCTATGATTATGCGCAGGTCAAATTCTAAAACCAACATAAAGATATTTGTTTGTTTAATACAGTTAATTATATTCTTACCGTCGGGAGGTTGTGGAATATCCATTATCGGTGAAACCTGTCGTCCTACTGCACACAACTGCTCGAATGTTTTTTAATCAACTAAATATTAGACCGTGATCTGAGAAATTCATTATACCTATGGGTAATCACGTATGAATATCATTCACCTTTATTTGAAATTTATAGACAATTCGATATTTTTTTCATTTTACAATTATTAAAAAACATGCTTATTATTTTCCAGACCTCGATTTGTTTACAAATTAATTTTTATCCCCATTGAAACCCAGTGTGACCAACGGTGATATATCTTGATGGCGGCGAGCAGCTATTGGCGTCCACGAGGCATCTGCTGATAACTGGTGATATTTCCACTCCCTTCCCCATCCCAAAAAACCTCTTCATCAGAGAATTGATTTTCAGTCTTTTCTATTTCCTAGGTATATTGGGTATTCATACTTGCCAAAGAAAACTACCATTATAGCACGGAATATAATATACAGGTACGTAAAACAAAACACAAATTAAAATACATGGGTACTCACATCGTAATTTGTGTTCTAAAGTGTACCTACATTTTGATTTTCTTTAGTTGCAATTGTAATATTATATGGTGTACTTGTTAATACAAGAACTGTAGTTAAGTTGTAAATTGAAATTTTAGGTATTAAATTGCATATTTACTCGGTTTTATTGTATTAATCACTGTAACGTTTATATTTAGTTACAATGCACAAAGATTTAATAAAAGCCAGTTGGGCCGATGAGGTTGAAGACCACTTGGAGAAGACAACGTTGCCTCCGTCAAAAACTGAACAGATTGGAAATAATAGAATAATTACAGAATATCGATGGAATAAGGACGATAAAAAGGAAAAAGTTGTACGTACTTATAAGATTGAAAAGCGCTTTGTATCCAAGACTGTAGCAGAACGAAAAAATTGGTCCAAGTTTGGAGATTCTCGTAATGATAAGCCTGGTCCAAATACTACCACCACCATACCAGCTGAAGAAATACAGATGCAGTTCTTAACAGGCAAGGACGGTGACAAAGCAGAAGAAAATCCTTTGGACAAATTGAAGAATGTGAATATGAACATTAAGTGTCGTACCTGTGGTGGTGAACATTGGTCTTTCTCATGTCATCTCAAGGGAACTGGTTTAGTGGTTGAAGACAAAAAATTGGTACAAGAGAAAATTTCTGAACCAGAAAAGAACACTGGCACTAACAGGTATAATTTAAATTTGTCAAATATAATGTTGTTCTATATAATAATATTTATTTTTGTCTAGACCTTATATTCCACCTTCCGCGCGAGAAGGGGCTACTAATACAGCTGGTAGACGAGATCCTTATTCACGTGGTTATGATGAAGTACCTGCTATTCGTATTGAAAATCTGTCGGAAAGTACATCTGAAGCTGATTTGAGTGAATTGGTCAACAAATTCGGACAAATTGGAAGAATATTCTTAGCTTCTAATAAGGTTACTGGCGCATGTAAAGGTTATGCATTTGTTAATTTCAAATCCAGGATGGATGCTGAACGAGCTATCAAAGGTTTACATGGTTATGGGTACGATCATTTGATTTTAAATGTCGGTTGGTCAACGAATAACTACAAAAATGCATAATGTTCTAATATACATAACCGTTGGATTTTTATATAATTTTTAAAATCCTTCCAGGGTCAATGTTATTTAATTATTTCTTTACTCCAATGTATAATGTCAACCATTATTATTATGAATTTGTTAACTTTATAATAATTGTATAATTAAATAAATATTGGCAATCAAACTATATTTGTGGTATAACTTTTTGTGATAAATGAGAATTTATAATAAAATATTAGTTTCATTATCAATAAACATTATCTCGAATAATAAAGTTCTTATAGTTTTCACGTATTATATAGACTAATAAATAATAGATGAAATTTGTAAGTGTGAGTAATTATAACTAGTGGCATGGTGAGCTTTTTTCACTTTGAGGCACCCACCAACCAAAATGGGCTGTATAATGTTTGTTGTGGTGATAATCATATTTTTGTTACGATTGTTAAAAATGTATATATAATTAAACGTTCACTTTCCAAAATACTCATTGAACACCCACCCACCCCAATATACCCAGTGGCCATAGCCTCTCAAAAACCCCTCTTATCGTGTCACTGATGTAATTAATTAAAACTCATATCATTAGAAATTAATTAATTTTATAGTTCCTAAGTTGTAAATCATAACTTATTTGTTTATATTTCAATAGGTAATATGTTATTCTAAACTTAAATAATAAAATAATATCCTATACTAGTAGGTACATTTTTAATGAAATAATAATTTTATAACTTGGTAAATAGGGATAAAATAGGCTAAAAAAAAAAGTATTCGGTCACTAAGGGATTGAAGCACTTTGATCGTAGGATAGGATACTGATGATACATGTATTGAATTTTGAGACAATGATAAATAATGTATTTTGATAAAATGGTTCTGAGCAGAGTTCAGTGCAGTATTATTTTCAGTAGTTTTCCTTTACCAATGATTATATTAAATAATACGATTAAACTACTGTTATTCATATTTCCAATTCCAACTGATATAAATTTTCTTTCAGAAGGTTTTTACCGGAAAATGTTACTTGACTTCTACCTAAAAAATTGAAAAGATTTCAAAATTTCGGTATTTTTTCTTACACTTATTTAAACTATTGGGAAAATTAATTAACAAATTTTCTGTCAAAAACCTATAAGAGTTATAGCATTAATTATAAGATATATCCGACTGACAATTTCTATAATACACACTTTACAAACCAAGACAATATTTTATTTTATATTGATTAAAATACTATACGTATAATCATAATAATATATTATTATTCAATTCAAATTTATTTAAATAAACATATAAATTATCAAATTAAAAAAGTATAAACATTACAATATTTTTTCGCTGTATGCTAACTAAACTAATCAAAAGTATACCGATTAAAGTTTACATAGATAGCAGTTAATTTTGTTGCAGTCACAAACAACAAACAAATAAATAAAATATTGAATTAATATTATTAGATTTATTAAAAAAAAAAAAACACAAAATATATAATATACCTACAACATTATTCATTTAAAATATAATTATTTAAAGTTTTATTTTTTGCTCAATAAAAAGATTAAACTTTTACACAAATAACTTTTATAATAATTTCCTTAATAAAAAAAAAAAAAAAAACAAACTCAGTCCAACATTATACCCAATTAAATATATAAACTATAAATCATAAGATATTACTTTTAAAATCCAACCTCAAATTTATCGATAATAGTAGTAGTAAATGGTTATCGAATAGTTTTCTAATTTTTAAATTAGAATTAAAATATTTTTTTTCTTATTAAAAATGTATACAACTTTAATATTATTAGGTATTTTATATCACAATTGAACATCATATGGAACATAAGTATTAAGTATAGAATTAACAGTCTATGTAGATTGGGATTTCCCAAATAGTATTTTCATTGTCAGCCGGTTTCGGACGGGCAACACGAGAATAAATATTTTTATTTAAGTCAAATTCAAACAAATGAGCACAAAGTGTATTGTATAATTGTTGATTAGCTATTCCAAATACGTTTAACTCTTTCAATCCATGACTATTGCGCATTTTCATTTTCAATGTATTTGGACTGAAATATAAATTCAAAGTGTAAGAATTTATTAATTGCATGTTATAAATAAAAATACTTACGTTAAAAATTCAGTGCTAACATTGTAACAACGACTTATAGATAACACTTTCAAACTTAACTGATTGTTTAAGATAAAATCCAAGCTATCTGAAGTAATAGCTAAACTATCACTAACGTCCAATTCAATTAATTGTGGACAACGGTAAACCAATGACATCAGATCTGAAAATGTTTATTTGTATTTAGTTTAATTACGTACCTATATATTAATAAAGAATACTGATGTTGCATGGCAAATCAATAATTTAAATATTAATATTATCTTACCATAGTCAGCTAACTTTTTCAAAAATCCACTAATGTTAAGTCTTTTAATGCTTGGCATCATTTTGGCTGCCAGATAATGTAAATCAGCATCTTTCATATGAGCCCATGAAACATTTAACTCTTCCAAACTGAAAAAATTTATAATAATACATTTTAGAACATATTAAATGTACAATTAATTTACTTGTTCAGGGTCAAAATGTGTTTCAGTCCAATAGTATCAAGACCACTGGTAGATGCCAAATTAAGTACTTTCAATTTGGTATTACGTCCAATGTTTTCACAACATGCATTATTTACTTGACAGTTCTCTAAACTGAGTTTGACTAAATTAAAACATTGACTTAACAATTTATTTAAAACTGAAAACAGAAACAAAACAATGTCAGTTATATATTAATTATTAATGAAGATTAATCAATAATATTAAAGTACTGTTTAGTTGTATGTTGCCCGCTTTTAAATACAATAGTACCTACTTTTAGAATATTCAAAAAAATAAGTTTCAGTTGGTTAAATGTTACTATCAAATAGAAAAGAATATATTTAATTAGTAATATAATGTTCATCTCAGATTAACATTAAACCTGGCATGAAGTCTTTTAAAAATAGATAATTATTGTTTATGTAAAAATTATTCAAAGGCTAGTATTATTACTAATAGTTAAACGTAAATGAATGCATTTTTTTAGAAATTAAATTAATTTTTAAACTTTAAAAATGTTATCTTTTAGTTATTATGTCCAATAGATATTTATTATTTTGATCCAGGATTTAACAAGTCTGGAAAGTATTACTTACTCTCAACCGGTATAAATACTGCGCTTAAATCCAAGTACTGTAATTTGGGCAATGGTGTTTCAAATGTATTCATAGTGTCAACATATATCTGTAATATAGTTATAATATTAGGAATGATATTCAAAACATAAAGCATTAACTTACATTTGCATGAGATATAGACAAAAATTTGATATTACGCCTGAGAAGATTATTTAAAGTCATAATACTCATGCGGCGATGTGGTATGTTCAAGCTTTTCCATAAGGATTCATCATACGCAATACGTTTCCATTGACTGCATACCAAAGCACACTTTGTTAATGTATACTTGTCCAATTTTTTAAATATGTGCAATGTTACTTCTTCTGGAATCTGATCAAAATAATCTACAAAACAAATAATATGTACCTAATGAATATAAAGCAAATTATTTGGATTAAACATTAACTTACTATTAATAATTGTAGGTTTTTTGTGTTTATATTTGTACAAAGAAGTAACTAAACCATAACCCATTGGCCATATCTAAATGCATATAAAATCAAAATGAAATTTTTAAATATATTTTATTTAATAACTATTATTAGGTGTTTATAATTATAAACAAACATTAAGCATATCTACACATCAATACATAATAATTTATATTTATTATTTGAATTTTCCTAGATCTTAATATAGACGCACCCAAACTTTTTGATAAACCATTAAAATAAAAAATTATATGGTATGTTATGAGGGAAAGAATTTCTAATATAATTTTCCCAAAAAAAATAAACCAGTCAATAGGGGTGAGAGTAATTCACACTTTGAGTAGGACACTGGTAGCGTAGATATTTATTGAATTTGAAAGCAATCCTTGCATTTAATAAAAAAACAGTTAACAACGACCTTAACTAGACTAATTTTACCTTAATATCACTATCAAAAATGTATACAATTTGTAATTATTGATAATTATGAGTTAGGTTTTTTTTAGGTAATTCATAATAACCCTCAGAATGTATACACAGATCATATTAATCAAAAATAAAAATGTATAATTATATATATATTATAATATTAGTTATTCAAGAGTTATGGCGATTTTTGAATGTCACTATGATATCATTGCGTCGGACCATTATGCACAATATGGCACAAACATAAAGCAAAATAATATATAAAATTTCCACATTTCAATACTAAATTTTATTGTGTTATACATATTCAATGAATTTTTTTATGAAAATTTCTCATTTATATATATATGACAAATAGTATCAAAAAAAAAATTAAATAATAATTTAATTTAGAATATCGACATCAAATATTCGCCTATTGTCAATCTACAGTCAGTGAGTGATATCCACTTATTCATATGGGTCATGTCATGTATTCAATTTAAATTTTTAAAATAATAAATTATAAAATTCAAAAAATACTAAGGGGCCTTAATAGTAATACCTACTTCAAAAATACATACTCTTAGTATATTGGGACTTGTGATAATAATAATATAATATAACTAACGCTGTGTCTAGACGCCCGACCGTGCACCCGACCACGGATGGGATAAGCGCATGCGCACGGACTTGTAAAAATTTCGATCGGTCAAAATATAATACGTAGCCGACCATCTTATCATTATATTACCTACTTTACTTACTATAAAACCTTATTGTACAAAAGGAGCTTGGCAAGCTATTAAAAGTAATAAAGGCTAAAAAAAAAAATACAATATGGACATGCCCAGTATGTAAACACAAAATTAGAGAAGAATGCGTTTTATGCGATTCTTGTTTAATTTGGTGGGACATACATTGTGTTGGGTTAAATGTAAAGATTAAACAAAAAAATTAATTAGTATTGTATTGACTGTCATAAAACAGTCGACAAAAATAATTTAAAAAAGTAATTTGTGTTCTGTTTTGTGTATTACCCATTTGACTATTTTTGACTTGTATCATTGAAAAATTTGTATCAATAAATGTATATTACCACCATATTAAAAACAAATAAATCCACCATTTCTACCCGACTCTTGATAATATAATGACAAGATCTCGACCGACTGTTTTTTTTTTTAATTATTTCAACGTGCATGCGCTTATTAAATGTTAGTGGTCGAGCGCGTAATATACACCCAACCATGGTCGGGCGTCCAGACACAACATATAACTAATATTGTAGTGCTGTTAATTATTATTTATAATTTTTTTATAGGGAGTTAATTCTCATACTGGTACTAATTAAAACTCGCAACCAAAAACACTTTGAATAATAATCAAATTTAACTTACAACGAAATGTTATAAGATAATTTATCAGTTATATATAATAACATACTTAGGTACTACCATTTACAATCTAATATATGAAACTACATGAGTGTACGGCACCACTGATGTTAATATTCTAAACTAATTAAATTAATGTATAAATCATTAATCGCCAATAAAATTCAGCATTAAAATATGGACTATTTAGGTATATGCATTTATGTCACACGTTGTGATCCGATGCAATGACATCTCAGCAATATTCAAAAATCGCTAAAACTCCATGAATAATTAATATTTTTGAATTCTATTTTCACAATAAATCGTTTTGTATCAAATTAGTAATAAAATGAAATATTTTTTAATATTAAAATATTCATCACATTATACCTATTAACGATATATTTTTCTCTTTCTAATGTACCTACCTACTTATAAAAAAAAAACATAAAGCTACAACAGTATGTCAGTATAGATAGTACAAAAAAATCAGGTTTGATTAATTTATTTAGGTAGGTAGCTTGAAAAAATCTACTAAAATTTTTAATTTAAAAATGTATATGTCTGCCAAATTAAACTTATGGAATTACCTACCTATACCATTTTTTCTAGAGATAAAAGTTAGTATAGATGTTGTAGAATATTTTTATACAAAATGATTTGGTTATAACAAATAATCCAAGTTAATTTCAATTAACTAGTACTGTAATTATACTCAAGAGTATGCCATACCACAGACAGGTCACTAGTTGTTACAAAAAACGACATTACTGTTAAAATCATTATATAAAATGTATAGATATTTTACCGTGCTATTAGGATTTAAGTAACGACAGCGCTTAGCGATATGATTATTCTCCAATGGACTGACGCCTAGATCTTCGTAACCATTAAGAAGATTTGGTCTCTGACCAGTCGTCCTATGATGGGTACAGCGGTTAAAAGAATAATAAGTTATATTTTATATTTATTTATAACATTTATGCATAATTTATTAGTGCAGATACTTACTCATTCCCATATTGCCGCGAAACTCCTAAATTCATTGTCCCCAAAGGACGTGAAGTAGGTAGATAAGATTTTAGAAACTTGATGAAATTATTAGGTTCTACTCAAATTGTTACTGTTTCACGAGCGTTCCATATACAAGAAAACCACTAAAACGAACTGGAAATACATTAAAAGAATAATGTATTAGACATTGGTATCATGGGAATATAACATCGGTTAATCCTCACACGGGAACATAAACGACCATAACCATAGACAAGCATACATAATATGATCACAACACAATATAATTGACCGCCCGGCCATTACGACAAGCAGTTTTTTCCCTCCAAACACAATTTCGCGGTTTTTTTATATAACCTATAAAAAATTTGTCATGAATACTCTTCATTGATATCACCATAGATAATATTATCAATGGATATCACGAGAATTAGGAATATTTATCTTTGCAGGAAGAATTATACAGGATCCGTGGTAAATCCCTCCCCCCGCCACCGCTATGATTTTACTATTTTCCACAACGGGTTTTTTTTTTACGGGACCAGTGAGTGCCGCAACTATCAGGGTTGCTGGAGGTGCAAGGAACCCCTGGGCCTCTGTCAAATCATAAAAATTGCACCAATTTGATTAAAATTTCATTTATGAAAAAAAAAGTTTTTTAAAAAGGCGTTTTTTTTTTTGCTTATTAACACGTTAACACAAAAGACTTTCGAAAACTGTAAATAAGCAAAACAAATGAGCTTTCTAATATTGACTTGCACACCCCACCAATATAAACCAAGTTGCGGCACTGACGGGAACCAAAATTTAACAGTTTTTTTTACAAAATATACCTAATTTTCTTGATTTTGTTACTATATACTACAATTCTAACCTAATCTAATCCTATAATCTTAACCTCCCGGATGATCTGTGCTGCTTTTAAGGCACGTTCCAAGGCAGGTACCTATACGCGTATAGGCACAGAATATAAGTTCCAAAGTTCTTTTATCCAGTGACATGGGTACTAGACGTACCTACTGCAGTAGTATTAGTAGTATGTAGTAGTTACAAGTATTTTGCGAATCTTTCTTCTATCAAATCTAGACTTGCTGTCAGTGGCGTGTCCAGTTCAAAATATTTGGGTAGGCCCGTTGAGTTCTATATAGATACAGTAATACAGTGGGAAAATTTGGCATAGGATACGGAGTGCAAATTTTTATATATTTATATATTAGGTATACTTTTTGTAATATAGTCAATTTTTTTTTTTATTTTAAGCAAAGCTTAAACCGCTTTTAAAAATTAAATATATTGAGAAAGAACCGGTAACCGGTTTTGGGTGGGGTTTTTAATTACATATAGATGTAGGTATAAACGATTCATTGAAATGAAAAATGAAAAATAAGAGATTATACCGATAACCCGTTAAATACCACTTCCTAGAGGACACTGACTAAGATATAGGTACTTATTAGTATATCATCTTAGTCTGCTGTGGTTGAGGATAATCGTTTCTCAGTTTAAAACCATTTTCCACTTTTCACAACCGGTTACCAGCTTTAAAACACTTTTTGAAATAGTTGATCACGATTTAAATCCAGTGGCGTAATTTCAGGTTTTACTAGGCGGGGGCAAAAATTTTGACCGGCCTCTTTACAAATAATAAATATTTAAAAACGTAAATAAGCCACAATAAAAAAAAAAAGGTCTTCGCATTCTTCGCAATGTATACCCTTGCCGGTCCCCCTTAAAATTTCTGATAGGCTTTAAAAATCAATCGAGCCCCGCAAAAATTAGTCGGCCCCACATAAATCTTAGGGTGGGGAAAATGCCCCATCCTGCCCCCCCCCTCAAGACGCCACTGTTTAAATCAACTTAAAAAAAACCGGTCTTTGTGCAATTTATAAACACACGTCGCCCAAATTAAGCCACTTTAAACAATTTTTAAAAGAAAACGAGAGTAAATGATATTTGTGCGTTTTTACTTTTCAAACACGTCAATCATACTTGATTAGTTTGGCTTGGGTATTCAAAACCGTATTATGATCGAAATTTAATTTAATTGTATTCTTAAAAACTACTTTTGGCAAATAATTTTAAATATCAACTAGTAAAAACTAGGTAACACTTTAATATCAAACTAGTACATTTAGAATAATAAAAAAAAATTAAACAAAATGTATGCAATTTTAAACAGTACCTAACAAAAAAGAAACCTCGCGACTGGGTTGAAGTACCTATGTGTAAAAAAGAGTCTCAGCATTTGTCAAATTTTGGAGCCGCATATTATCCGATTAAGGTTCTGAAAAATGTTCTAAAATTTTCATACGACCTCCTCAATGTTTTATCATATCGATTTAAAACAATTAATTTACATTCAATTTTTATAGCACTTTTATTTTTTAAAATGTTCTAAAAATAGTTATGAAATATATTTTTTTAAATCGATATTACAAAACATTACATTGAGGAGGTAATGATAACGCCATGACTTTTTTCAGAACATAAATTGGATAATATACGGCTTCAAAATTTGAGAAATGCTGAGACTATTTTTTACAGAAATTATGTTGTGTAGCGTCAAAAACCAAAATATTTAACATTGCGCGTACGAAAATGATTGAAACGTTATCGTATTTACGATTTGTTTTCGGGTGCTAATAAAGGCTTTTTAAAATTGGAGACAATTTTACAGATTATGATATTATAGTACATCAGTAAACAAAGTTTGTAATCAAACTGTGAAATATTATATTATGACATGATACCTAATAATATGTCTATTATTCCACTAGTCATTGGTATAATAAAATAGGAATAAAATGGGTACCTACCCTATAGTTTATTAGATACCTAATATGAACAATTCTGTGCTGTTGATAATTATTTTAATAGGTAGTTATGTAATTATCATACATGATAGTGTTATCATCATCTAAGATACCGACTACTTTAGATAATTCCTCGGAAAATATATATTAATAAAAATAATTATCTAGCACGTTGATCACTGCGTAGAGTAGGTACCTACCTACATACATTTGTTATGAGATACAATATTACATAAATTTCAATAAATGTTATGGTTATCAGACCGAATATGCGCAGTATTTATTTAAAAAATATTTCTATAAATGGTTTTGAGTGCCTTTTTTTATGATAAACTAATAAAAATCTACTTGGTTGGCCACTTTAACTTGATGTTTAGTTTTATTAGTTTCTTTATAAGGTTGTTATGTACATTATTTAGACCATAATATATTAATCAAAAATCATAAGTAGTTAGGTACGTAAGTACATAATTTAAAAGTGAGATAATTAATAATAAGTTAAATATTTACAACTGTTATGTATCTATTGTATACAACACGTTAACAATTAATTACCTAATACATTATTACATATACAATTGCATTATTAATATACCTACATTAATGGGTAAGAATAGTGGTTGAATTGGGAAAAAAATAGTAGGGGTAGGTACTCTGAAGGCTTCCAAAATAGTTGCGTCCCTTATACATGTTTACCTTACATCATAAAATGGTGGTGGGGGGGCTACGGCCTCCCCTAGATTCCTATATGAATTATAAACAGAAATATTTTCCACATTTTGGTTTGATCAAAATGTGTGTAAATATATTTTTTTTTAATTATTTGCTACAAGTTTAAATAGATTGGAGCAAGAGCCGTAATTTTTAGTGCATAACTTCCAAGCTTTTTTTTAATATAATATACCTATGTTTTCTTCTTCTCCTTCGCTTTCTCTCCCAACTATTTGGGGTCGGTCACCCTGGTCCTACACTTCCACTTAACTATATCTCCCGAATCTTCTTCACTTACTCCCAACTTCCTCATATCACTCGCCATTACATCCCCCCATCTCTTTTTCGGTCTTCCCCTCCCCCTTTTACCAACAACATGCATTTCCCTTACTAATCTTACTGCCTCAGTCTCTTCCCTCCTTAATACATGC
>JAIPRL010002409.1:0-18866 GCA_025469235.1 Pemphigus obesinymphae | reverse complement strand
AAGTAAACTTGTTCACCAATTCAAACATCTTTACATTTTTTAAATCGAACGAATATAAGTACCTTAAAATTTGTCAGTCGCTTAGGTCATTTTGATGAAAAATTGATGAAGCAGAGAGCCGCCTTAAGAAAAAATATTCAGATTTTATTATATAGTAGGCATAATAAAAATAATAGTTATGTACATGCATAAAGTATAAATCGTATATTACGTACCTACACTATAAAATTAAATGTTAAAAACTTGAAACTGTACAAACCATCTCTAATGGATATAGCTCTCGCTCATATCTTGAATCGACTAGTTCTAAAAGCATACTATTTTTATAGAATATTGTCAGTTGCGGTTCTATTGAATTTACCCGAAAATGGTCATCTTTCAATATTTTTTCGAATATTAAGAGACCTATGATTTATAAATACCCTAAATTTTTTCAGGCATTTAGGTCTAAATCGAGAAAAAATATGCTCTGCTCCAACAGCCTTAACAATCTAAATAAATTTCAAAAATAATTAAAACATAATCTGGTGTATAAATAATTTTAATTGGTGTTTAATCACGATATTTGTTTAAAAATATATAAAACTGTACTTTGCTCTCTCAATAGTTTAGGTGTTTAATTCTTTTGAAAATGAACACCTCACAACATATAATAAAATATACTCGTTATTATATATAGCTTATTCTATTTTGCTATGAAATAACATTTTATTATTATTTTATAAAATTGTACATTTTTAATAATTTAATTAAAAAATAAAATTAACGATATAGGTAGGTAGGTACCTATAAATTTCAACACCAAAAACAATACAATTGTATTAATACGATTTTGAGTGAAGTTCGGTATACATGTATAATATTAAAATAAATAAATATTATTATTTATCACAATAGGTAACTTTATATGTTATTTTCCCTGCATTTATAAAATATTTTAGTTTTAAAAAGTAGTTGAAGCCACATCCCGACTTTTTAAGGAGTTTTGTATAGGCAATTTTATTTGGTATATAGGTACCTATGGAATCTTTTAGTGATTTTATATTCACAAACAATACTTAAGACTACATTTTTTGTTTTTATGAAAATTATTAAATCGGTGAATAATAGTTTGACGTACCTACACATTATTATGTGTAATAAATTATTACCTACTATTAAATTAATAATAATATTTATTAGTTATTAATACCTCACAAATAGTTCATAATGTAATATATACCAATTAGTTGGTTTCGGAATTGAAGTTATAAAATTAACCAAAATGAAACAGGATAGGTACCAATTAAAAGTATAAACTCACTTATAAATTATAAAAATGAGAAGAAAAACGAACATTATATGAAGACAGACATGTTTTCCAAAAAAACGACTAAGAAACTAAGAGGGGGTTACTAAAACCACCAAGTGTTAGGTCCACTTCCCCTCGAGTTATGAACAATCAAAAATTCGGTTTTTGACTAGGTACCCAAAAAGTGACTATTAGTATGTTATAGGTATACATTAGTGTAAAATAAATTTTGCACATCGGTCCGAGCTTGTTCTGGCTATTATTGAATACACTGCGACAATTTAAAAAATGTCCTTCTTTTACCGTGCCTGTAATCATATAGGTAGGTACCATTACTTGAGCATTTAATAAAGCCATTTATGTACCCATAATTCTATGTATGTATCAATGGATCTTGGATCGGACAATTAAGTGTCAATATAAACATTTTTAAATAAGTGATGGTCGGTAATTTAAATTCAATTTGCTGTAATTAATATTTATTGCAAAATTTAAAAAAAAAACTCAAGTTGGGTATTTGTGAATGTGTGTGATAGGTCCGAGACGTCTGGATTTGAGCATGAGAATAGTAAGCAAGCAGTAATCGATATCCGGTTTCAAACTTTGCAGTTTGTTACAAATTTTCAATTGTTTCCAACCATGAGAGGGGGGAGACAATCAAACGTCATGTAACTTCTTGGGAGTCGGGAGCCTTGATACCTAACCTAGCCGCTTTCCTCATTTGTGGCACTGACTTTTTAAAATTTTTATTGGTTTCCATTTTATTCCTGGTGGTCTTCAAATAGAATCCTATATGGGAGCCCCGTGGGATAGACTAATCGAATTGTAGGAGTATCCCTAGAGTTAAAAAAAAATGTTTCCTAGGAGCTCCCAAGACTCCTTGGGCTGTTACTTGTTGGGGTATCTAATATATATATTTTAATTTTCTAATATATTCAAATTTAAGCTAATGCAGACTATTGCCACAAGATAATTTAGATTATTTAAATGCATATTCCATAGATATTTTTAAGGCCATTTGGAACAAATTTGGGGCAGTGCATCAAAAAGATATATATATCCATCTATAAAAAAGTGGCATCCTCTAATATCTATACAATACATAATGTTGGAAATTAGATGTTATTCAACTAAATACATATAAATCCATTTGTGTTTGAACATAGGCGTAGCGTAAACAAATTCTGTGTGGGGGGGGGGCTATAGTCCCAATGTAATATACTAAGTCGTAAATTAATTTGTAAGAAATATCAGTACACGATCTTCCCTCAGCATCACCCTCGCATTCCAATCGCCCAATCCTTTCCCTCTATCATGGCAACCTACCCGTCTTTCAGTTAAATATTTCCTGAAAAATTAAACTCATAGAATATAATTTATTTTCAAAAAAAATTTGTTTTTGAAAATTTTATTAATGGCAATATTTTTCAACAAATGTATAACTTTACCCAATGGATAATGCAAACTCGGGAAGGATATAATAAAAACGAGTAATGGATTAAATATAAAAATATATAGGTAGGTAGGTACCCAATAGGTACTTGCAATAATATATATATAACAATAACACAATATTATATTGTTAAATATATAAAATGTTTACAATTTTGCTATTTGGCGAAGAAGACAATAAATTCCCTATTATTAAATCATAGAATTTTTAATTTTAAAATAAGAATTAGGGTTCAAGCAAACACACAAGTATAGTATACCCATCATCACAACCTTACTGTTTAGCCAAATACTAAATAGCTCAAGCATTAGTATACACATTAGTTCTGTGTTAGTAATATATTAGTGATAACTGATACACTAAGGCTGGGAATTAATGAGTTAAGTTATAACTAAGTTAAAAATTAACTTTATATTAAACATCAGCTACTTTTTATTCTAATTAACTTTTAATTTTATAAGTTACTTATTAAACTTAATTGTTAACTTCACGTTAATAATATGCAAAATGATCTAAATTTTATTAAATTTTGTCCCAAGAACAATGCAAATTTTCTTATTAAGGTGTATCTTATTAGTATAGGCAATTGTACTAGTGCATATGTAATGTAAAAACAATTATACATAAAAAAAATACCTTCTTTTCTTAATTTTCTTATTATTATAAAATAACATATCATGGGATTTTACTGAGAAACAATATTTTTTTATCTTTTATATTGTTTATCACAAAATTTTCCAAAAATATACACATCTTTATTCAGTATGAAATAATACTCTTCTTTATTTAATAATTAATATGTTATTTGTAAGAAATAATTGATTTTATGAAATATTAAATTCTTTTCATTGTCATAAAACTATCCAAACCCATTAAAAATCTTATTGAATATTGAAATGAAATAAAATTTTAAAAAAATACTGTACAAATACATAGAGTTTAAAACCTATTAAAACATTTTTTTGGAGGGGCTTGAGTAAATTCTGGGGAGGGGCTATAGCCCCCTTATCCCTCCCTATGCTACGCCTATGTGTTTGAAAAAATCCTATAAATAGTCATATATTCTCTCAAAAACATTCCAATTACACCACTGATTATAATTTATATATAAGTACTATTAAATGCAAGTAAATAAATATGATTAATGTGAACAAAAGATGAAAATGTTAATTTTGTACCTAATGATTAATCAAAATATTCACAAAAAATAAGTAGGAAGGTTTCATATAAACTGCATATTATGTACTTACAATAATAAATTAGATTTGTGTAGGTACTGTATAGTATTCTAAATAATTTATTATAGTATTATAGTTTACACAGACTCGAAAAGTTGTAAAATATTTGAGTCAAAGTATACTTTTTGTAGTAGGTATTGAATACTTATAAATTACACTTTTTTTAACCCAAAAATCTAGTATTTTTTAAACGTAAAACGTCAAGATAAAATTATAATCCATATTTTTTTTTTAAATATTATAGTATTCTCCAGTATCTGAATATTAAATAGTATATTACAGGGATGGGCAATTCTTTTGAAACTCTTTTAATTTTGAAACTTAATAGGATTATGGGCCAGGATATAAAATTGTATTTTTCATTATTATATGAAACAAATTCATTAATATTATATTTTATGTCTATGATAAGAACTAATATCCAAGTTTAATATATGTTTTATTATTGAAAATGTCTCCAAGATATAATTTACCTAACCACTTTTACTATATTTACAATAAATTGTAGTAAAATTTTCTACGATAAAAATGTGGAAAGACAATTTGGGCCGGATAAAGAGACGGCAGGCCACTAGTTGCCCATCCCTGGTTTATTATAAAATTAGTAATTCTATTTATTATATTTGTATTCTGCAATCTACAATAATAACTTTATTATATAATATTGAAATATTGCTTTTTTTTTTTGGAAAAATTTTCATTTCATTTCAAAAACACTAAATCTAATTTCAGTTTGGCATATTATTTTTAACTACCTATTTGAAAAATATTCCAAATACTTTTTAATAGTCCTAAGTTTTTTTTTGTATATATTTTCACTTATCCTATCACAGATTTTTGATAAATATTAGAAATATTTTAATCTATAGAATTACATTTTATATTATGTAATTTCTATTTGGATTTGTAATAAAACATTAATGATTTGTTGAATATTAGAGTATGATGAATAAAATTAACTATTTAGTTAAGTGTTATATTGTGTGTGGAAAGACTCAGGTTCATTAACCAAGTTGTTTTATTTCTAGTCTTAAAAAATATTTTTCTATTACTCAAACACATATAGATAAACAAAACAGAAATTATACATTGGTGAAGAAACTGAGGCTATTTTCCAAATGTATTTCATCATATTAATTAGATATTATGAATTAATTTTATGTAACCAAATATAAATTATTTTAACCCGGTCATTTTATTGTAAATTTACCATTGTCTTTTGTGTTATCTATCTTCTTAAAATATTGTTAAAAAATTATATACTATGTTTTGGGCTCAAATTATTTGAAATAAAATCAAAATAATCCCATAAAATTTAGTTAAAAAAAAAATAAAATATGTACATAAGAGTATAAAATCAATAGTTATCAGCAAATGTACATAGTTGTATTGTAAAATTAACAGAAAGTAGGTTATCTGGTTATTGTTTGAACATTTTTATTTTCGTTAGATAAATAAGAATAAGTAGTTATATTTAATAACCAACAACAGACTTATTATGATAAGAAATTAATTTAAATGCTATTACAGATATATTTCAGAGAAACTGTATAAAATGTTGGTTGATGTTAATTTAAAAAAAAATTATTTAGCTAAAATAGTTGGAATACATAGTTGATTTTGATGATATATAGCTAAAAAATAATATTTAATACTTTTGTGAAGAATTAGTCAAATTAATAACATATGTATATTATTCTTAAGTATATAAATAATGTTTTAATAGACAGAACATTATTTCCTTTTCTTTTTTAGTTTTTTCATTTTCCTATTTTCTCTTTTTATTTTAGATGCCAACTTAGGATTGGCCATTAATATATTCTTGTATCGTTTTTTAGTGGTTTGTTTGAATTCTGCATCAGCTAAAAGTTCATCAACCATTGTATGTTTTCGTTCTTTATTAGTGAGACGACCAGTTTTACATTCAAATGGTGAATCTACAACGGTACCAATCTGAAAAATATACACACATATATATATAAATACCTATATTTCAAGAAAATATGAATCAATATTTTTATCAATTTACTTGGAAGTATTTGGGGTAAGCTTCGGTTTCATTCTTTTTATAAAATCGTTTAGTATCCAATGCTGATCTCATACGTATCAAGTCAAGATCATGTCGTACACTGTCTGTTAATTTAGTGGCTGGTAGATTGAACCAATTTTTACCTTTAGTTTTTGCTTCTTCTTTCTAAATAAAAATATAAATAACATGTATACATTAATAATGAATTTAAATATAATGAAATAATTTGAATGAATGATAAATCTGTATGTGAATACTATACATGTGTATTTTAGCGGTACTCATTGTTATTATTAATTATCAATAAGATAAAATATAGGTAACATTGGTCTTTCATCACATGTCATATTTATTACACCAAACATTTTATATATCAGTTTTTTAGCTCTGCTTTAAATGTAGGTATATTTATTAACACAAATTATAATTATCATTAGTGATGACTAGAACCTAAAATCAGGGTCGTAATTTGGGGGGGGGGGGGTTGTGCGATGGTACCACTAAATTAGTTGTAATAATTTGCCTTCCATTAATGCTCCAATGCACCACCATAATTAACTTATATATCATATATTATATGAATATTTATTTTAAAATTGTTTTTATTTTAGTAGGTACCTATTATGTTTTTAAAAATGTTTTTTAAAACGACCTGGTGAAATGTTAAAATAGACTTGCCTAAAAGCTTGCACACCCAGAAAAATACTGAAATAATGCTCCAATCTTAAGTTTAATTTAATTTAATTCAATTTCTCCCCGGATGGGATTAGTTTTAGACTTAGGCTTTTGAAACTTTTATATATTTAAATGTTACCTGTGAATTGTGTACTAAATTTGGAGTCAATCCGACCAATTAAGTGCTTAGTCGGAAATTTTTAGTTTTAGTAAATTAGTGACACTCGTGAAGAAAATATAATAGTATAAAATAATGAAAACGGATTTTCAAGTGTTAAAAACAGTTTTTTTTTCATTTTTCAAATACCTATAGTACCTATATTTTATTATTGGTAGTAAACGCTCCATACATTATACTCTTGAAGGACTTTTGTTTGATCCATATCAATATGTAATCATGTTTATTAAATATTAGTTAAATATTTTTGTTTAATTAGACTCAGTAATTATTAAATGTCAAGCCGATTTTAATAGGTAGGTATACCTATAAGTTTAAATTTAAAGAGATTGGAGTGTACATTTTTTTCTCTGTTCATATTCACAACATAGTAGGTAATTTTATGCTAGACTAACCTAAACAATCAATTTAATAATGCGTTAATAATTCTGATAACAGATTTCAATTATATATTTTATTTTATTTTTAAAGAACTCAAATAATTAAAAAAAAAACCTGTCAATAGGGAGTGGAAGTGCTATTTGCTTGAAGTCTGTCATATCTGTTATATCTGTCAGATAGGATTATAATGATAAATGTATTGGGCTTGAAAGTAATAAAAAAATCTTTTTTTCAATAACACAATTTTGAGTGTACCTAGTATACATATAATATAACTATTACTTTCAGGGGAAAATGTTGAAAATATTAAGTACCTACAACATGACTACGTCATATTATAATATTATTTCAGTAATCATGTCAATTTTATTAAAATAAATAAATAAAATTGTTGTACATTTATTTTGTTATAAAAATATAACACTAAATACGTAGGTAGGTATTTATTATTTACACTACTTTACAAATATTATTATTTTTTAGGGGCAAAAATCCTATTTTACTAAGAGGCTAATTTCAACTTCCGATACCTTTAATATGAATATTAAATGGCAAATAATTTTATAGAAAAATTATAAAGAAATTAATATTAGTTTTGAAATCCTACATAATGCAGTGTTTTATATTAATCGATAAAATTAGCTATTTTATTAGTGAAATAATTTTATAAACAACTTCATTAATACCTTTTTAATCCTTTTGGCAACTTTTGAATTCTTGTCGTTCACCGGTACCTTGTAATTTTTTTGGAAACCCGGTTTCAGAATACTTTGACTCAACAACGCATCGACACCCTCCATGATTATTTTAATATAATAATATATTATAATTCGCTTTTTAGTCCCATTGAATTACACATAACCGTGTGAAACGTTTATAAAACATCTATCAAAAATATTGTATAATATAGTAAAAATTATAAAGCATGAATTCCAGTCGTTTAGTCGTATTTTGATAAAAATTGAAATCACATGGCAAAATAAAATAATAGTTAGGAGGGGGGTGGCAAGATTATGTTGATAACGATAAGAGACCAAAGACGCTTGAACGCAAGGAACATAGCTTATTTCAAATTACTTAAAACATAGGTTAAAAATGTTAAATATTAGACATAAAATAAAAATAATGTAAAATTTGTCTTTTTATTTGTATATTGAATTGAATTTCGGATCCGTACGAGGTGCGCCAGGCGTGTCCTGTCAGTCTGATAATGTTTATTCCTATTTCCATATTAATTCATTAGTCATTTCCACCTTACTCATTTCGTATCCTGCCATTCGTGTCTCGGTAGGTATATAAATAGTATAAGGACATGGGTATACATGATTAATATTATATATACAACTATGAAAAGCGCGTGCGAATGTCTACAGAATCAAAAAAGAAAACCAACGAGGAGAAGCCCACTCTACAAACGTGATGGCCACTTATAGGTTTTCTATATTGTACGGTATACCTACTGTATTTTCGTTTTCTGTCCTTGTCAACAACGCCGTAGGCGTTTCGTTCTTGCTGCAAAAGTCGGCACTAATATTTTATCATTGTAGTATACCTGCACATTATCATTATAATTTACAGCATAATATGATACGAATCGATTGCGCCGATTGTCGCGAACAATATCAATAAGTCGTACGCGCGTAGTCCTATACGTACCTATCGTATACGAGCAAAAGACAAAGGGTCTTGTATATAATATGTATATAAAAAAAAAAAAACATGGTTTCCCCGCGCTGATAATACGACGACTATATTATTATAGTAATCACTAATCGGTGGTAATTTTATGTTAAAACATACGTTTTTTAATTGTATTTATCGTACAATTTCTAGCGCGCGCAGTGCCGGATAGTGACCGCGGTCGTCTCGTTACAGTCACGATCGCGTAAAACGCCTATGCAATACCTTATAGCAGCAGCTCTACACGGTTCGGTAAATGCGTTCGGGGAAAAGACACAATTTGCCGCCGCCGCCGCGTAGTAGGTACAATGGGGCCCGTGTATATTATTTATTATATTATCGCCATGTCGTCCTCGACGGTTTTCTATGCCATTGTACTGTTACTACTATTTAGGCGTAGGTACGATACAACAACATCACTGTTGCACTTTCGTGAACTCCAAATAAATATAATGTACGTTTTATTATTGTATACCTATACCGTAATAGTGTAATGCACATCGGTCCGTCTATTCGACGGCACCCGTTCGTACACGACACAATGGGTACGAAATATAACGAGAAAAAAAAAACGAACGAGTTCGTCGGACGACAGGAGGACCCTATGTTATACTATATTATATTATACCGTCGGTGGTTCGTCCAGTTTGTTTGGTCATTCCGGCGGTCCCATAAGGTCCGTACGCGAAATTTCGTTTACAACACTATAAAAGTACCGTATTTGTACATATTTTATTTAGTAGGTATGCCTACAACTATATGGCTGAATATTACGAGACCTTCGCGTCCGCAAACGGTTTTACACCGTTTAGTTAAGAGTACGCGATACCCGCCGCACTTGTATTGTCTCCCACCCGTCCGACCAATGGGGAAATGCACAGCTGCAGTGGCGTCGACGTTAAAATTAGAGTTAAAACGCCTAATAATAATTTTGTAGAAAATTACAGGTCCTTTTTGTAAAATATCTAGCTATGTATTTTAAAAAACGAGAAAAACTCAAGACGCCGGAACTTCTAGGGCACACAATATTTTACAAAAGGGATATGTCATTTTCTAGAAAATATTCTCCTTTTCAAAATTGCTAGTAGACACCATTAGTGTAATTTTGCTGGCAATCGGAATAATAATCCCCAAATATTGGAAACGCCCGTAACTTGGTGAATTTTGGTAAAGGACCAACATCAAAATTAATTTTATAAATGTAATCATGTGAATCTGGTATCAAAAATAGCAATGCCTATTAAAATTTTTAACCCCTTGGGGTTAAATAATTTACGTTTATTTTAAATTGCAACCCAAAATTGACCTAGTTACAGTCGCTGTTAATTATTCTTACAAGATAACAAATAGAATAATAGATATTCCCATACCTCGTTGGCATAAGCATTCATCGATATGAAAATTGATTAAAAAAAATGAAAAATAAAGTAAGAGCTGATGGAGCGAAAATAGCTCTTGGTAAATCGGAAGTCCAGACAAAAAAAAAAAAAAAGAGGATACAACGAAATAACGCAGGATTGTTTGAATGTCTAATGTAAATACGATTTGAAAACAAAGTAATTACTATATAAGTGCCTGATTTTTTAAAAAGTGTGAGCCATAACATCCGTCATAATAAACATGTGACGTTTATATAACATAATTTATTATAAATATTTTACGAAAATCATTGTACCTATTCATGTTCTATGATTTATTATATTAATTATTGTATTTGTTAATTAATTTATTAGTGCATGTTTAATGGTTATGTTTATATGATGGCCTTTTTTTGTATTATATTACCTAAGCCTCGGGGAATGTGGATTATTATGTCCCTTTAGCACTGCCGGTAGAGGAGGTCCATCATCCCTGCTCAATTCGAGCGGCGAAGGGCTTCAGTAGCACGCTCTAGCCGAAAATCGGCAAAACCCTTCGAAAACGCGGTAAATTCGGCGACATTGCCACCGGTCTATTGCCCGTTTTATCTGTTATGACAGCGGTGCACGTTGAAGGTTTACAATGACGTATTTGCACAATGATAATAAATAATAAATTGTCACGTAGAACGATGTCTCATCGGTCGAGGTCTTTGCAGGGTTGTTTTGGCAGTCGGCATTATATTTTTTTCGTGCATAACATATTGTTATTTGCACGGTCGTGTATGGATCGCCTTTCGCAACGTATTACAAGAAAATTGTCTGCCCGTGCACTTTTGACAATGTAATCATTACGTAAACAAAATATTTTGGGAATCGGACTGGCGCGCAACGCGCAAATGTCGATTAACCGCGGCGTAGGTACCTATACGAAATAATAGTAATAAATAATTATAGGCACCTGTACGGTAAAAAATTTTCGGTTTACGATTTTCTGCGGGCGATTTTTATAACGGTAAAAAAAGAGTAAACGTACAGGATTTTCCGTTTACACAAATCGATCGGCGGACGCAAGTCCTTTGTACGATTTTTATACGTGTATTATTACGCCGCGGCATCTGGCACGCGTCCTGCAGCTGCTCTCTGCCAAAGAACACAATATGTCATGAACATATTCATGAAAAGTATAAAATATTATAGACGACGACGGTCGTGCGCCGCACGCCGACGGCTATAATAATCGACTTGAATGTAATATACAAGCGCGGGCGGGACGCGCACAGGGGTATTTGCTTTCTTCGTAATATTTTCTATACGTACACTCGTTTATTTTGCATCTATTTATATATACACACGTAATGTATATAATACGTATAATACACAAATATATATACATACCATATGGCATATAATATGTATATATGAGTGCACGCGCCATATAATTATTGTAAAAACGTATTAATGCATCGATCAATAATGATAATAATGTAATAATGTAAAATCCGTTCCAACCATTATACGTCTATTTCTAGGTATATTATTATTTTCAATTTTTTTTTCCCGCGACGAGATGCTAAAATGTATCCCCGGGGACCTTTGAAAACGTAAAATGCACGAGCGACGGACGGGACACCGCGGTTTCTCGCTGCCGACGTTACTCGGTAATACGTACCCAAAAAAATCTTAAATAATTTATCGGCAAAGTACCCATTGTGTCGGTCACCGTTATCGTTGGTCGCCGCAGTCGTTCGATAATCGATTGGAGTAAAATGTCTCGGAAAAGAACGGCGCGTATCGCGGGTATTATATTACGGGTAGTATACGTATATTGGACGGTCGAAAAAAGGGCGCGTAGGCTACGGCGAACGCGCGCGCGGGAAAGGGACGGCGGAGAGACCCGCGTTATTGTCGGTCAGGTATTTCCCACATGTCGGAAACCGCCAAAAACCAAAATTTAATGTTGTTTACGGCGGCACGTCCCTCGTTCGACATGACGGACGAACGGGGGCCCCCGCGTAAAAGCGAGCGAAACCGTCGTCGGTGGTCGAGGCCCGAGGGGTCGCGCGCCCGTATTACAAGTCGGATGTGAAAAAAAACCGACCGGCGTCGCCAACCGTCGGGTTGTTTACCGGGCGCCGGGGAACGGTTGGTCACGCCGCCCGGACGTCGCCATGTCGGATTGGCCCCGACCGATCGAGGTCACTGCGCGTGCGCTCTGCCGGTTTAACGGTTTTCACCCACGCCGACCCGGCGCCCGGAATCGCAATCGATGTCGGTTCGATTTTTGGCCGAGAAATGCCGGAAAAACCGCCGGCACGCGAATTTCCTTTGCCGGGACGCTTGGGAAAATGTCGGTCCGTCGTTTTTCGGCGGTTTTGGGCCGCCGACCGGTGGCGGAACGGTGCCGCCGACGCCGGGACGCGCTTCGATACGGGATCGATAGTACCGGCCCCGGTTGCGATTGTGCCGGTACGCGCCACTGTCGGCGTCCGGCGGCATTCCCTCCATTGTTGCCGCCGCCGCCGCCGCTTCTTCTCATTCGCGAACGCACCAAGTACGCGCTCTTCCCTTTGTCGTGCGCTCTCACGGTTTATTTATCCCGAGTCCGTTACCGAACGCACAACGCGGTTCACATCAGCTCGTCAACTTGAAACTATCGTCAACAAACTCTAAAAATACCGCACACAATGGCCGACGTTGTAGCCGATGTAACGTAAGTCGACTTTAATATAATTGTATTATTTAATGTTACTAGTTTCTAATAATATTATCGTTGTTGTCTATATGTATGTATTATTGTTGTTGTTGTTGTTGTTGTTGATGTTGTTATTATTATTATTATTATTATTATTATTATTATTATTATTATCGTCGGGCCCTTACCCGGACACCGTCCCCAGCCACCGTGTCGCGCGCATTTAACCGGGTTTTTTTTTGCCGCCGCCGCCGCGTACTTTGCCGGTCGGGGGTTGTCGTTTTTCATTTTTCCGTCACCCGCCACGGCGACCACGCGCATACCGCGTCGATCGGCGTCTCGCGCCGCCGCCGCAGCCCGCGCCAAGACATTGGCCCCAGAACTGTCTTTGACCTACGCCGACGCCACTTGATTTACACCCCCATTGGTCCCAACGTGGACGGTTAAAATGTTCCCGCGGGTTTATCGTTTGCGTCGGGGAAATTGCTCATTTTCGTTCCCCCCCCCCCGCCATCCCACCTTCCCGCATACGCGGGTGTCGTTGATCCCCGGGCCCCCTCCCCTCTATCGTACCGGTGGCGTCTAGGTGTGAGAATCACATGGTCACCTATGAGCGCGTTTCACATAAATCGCATAATTATTTTTTTGTGTCGCGTTTGACCTTGTCGTCGACTAGCCGCCGCCACTGCGACGATAACGTACGCGCGTCATTGTGTGCTCTACGATGTTTACGACCATCTTATCCTACATTTGCAAATTATTCAGTGACGGGTCGCGGACCCGCGTGAAAAAAAATCAATCGTTATATCGACACATGACGGTTCTCGCCGACTGGTTGAACTCAATTACAGAGGTCAGGCGCGCGTATTCTGGCGAAACGCTCTGTTCCGCTGACCTCTCATTTGCACCGCTAATCATAATTGGCCCATTAACCGGTAACAATTATTATTGTTATTATTTGCCGGTTAGACGATTAGAAAACGATAAATAAAAAATAATTGAATATTAGGTTTGAAAACATGTTGCGGCTGTGATGACCCCATATCTCTTGGGTGTAAACAAATGCTTTACGTGTGGGTACATGTAAATGTATACGTTTTCAAGTACCTACCTATTAACTTTTGGTTTTTTTTAAAAAAAATATTCCTATGACTTAAACCTGTTTGTTTTTACTATATATACAGATCTACAAACACCTGGCCTATAAATTAGACGTCGACCACCTGCTAGAATCCTTGTGTCACATTTGATATTCAGAATTTTTTTTATTATTATTAATTTCATTATTTAGGGTTAAGTAAACTTATAATGTTAAATTAAAACCGTAATGACCAAGTGGGTCGTTTCTTTGGTGACGGTACCGTCTGCTGTGTACACGAAAATCTTTTCTATCAATACAATAATATTGGTTCCGCCGTATGCTATCTACAAATATCATATACAATTACAATTGTTATTTCATTCATCGGTGAATGCTCTCATACAACATTTGTGTTGGCTATCAGCGTGTAGCATAAATATAAATGTATATTGGTGGTAGATAATATTTTACGCGTACCTAGATTTCATACGATAATAAACGTACCATATTGCACCATTTTTTTTTTATCTTTACTAGTGCCTAATTTTCTTTTTCTTTTAGTGAAACTATCACCACCCCAGAAAAAAAAGTAGCAGACTCACCAGTAAAGGAAAAAAAAGTGCCAGATTCTCCAGCAAAGGTAGTCGAATCTCCAGCCAAAGAAAAGGTTGCTGAAAATGGATCTGCCAAACCTGAAGAAGAAGACGATGAAGAGGTCAAAGAAAATGGTGCTTCAGAAGAAGAAGAAGATGATGACGAAGTAGTAGAAAAAGAACAGAATGGAGATGCCAAAGGTTTGTTGGTTTGATAAAATTAAAGTTATATTTAGTATGTTAATTTTGTAATTTATTATTGTTTTAGAAGAAGAAGAAACAGACAGTTGCCAAAAGGGATGTAAGAGGAAATCTGGTGCTGCAGAAGCATCAGTTGAGCCCGAAGAAAATAGTGAAAAGAAGGCCAAATTAGAAGAGGCTGAAGAAGATCCAGCCACTGCTGAGCCCCAATTTGTTGAAGCGTAAACACATGTCCATGACATTAAATTATTCTAGACCCTGCCCCTATTTTTTGTTATAATGAATTTAACTTCGAAGCAGATCTCTTGAAACATGAATTATTATACCTCTTCATGTTCAATTTTTAACTGCTCCAAATTATTAAATGACGTACAAAATGTTTACTTTTCCCTATACTCAACAACTACGCGGCACTTTGATAATTAATTAATTTTAAACTTAATTTTAAGTTAATGGTTTTTTTTTACGTCTTAATGAACTTAACTATTTGGTCAATTTTTAATTTTTATTTTATATCTTTTTACTATAGGATATGGTAAAATTATATTAAGTATACAAAAGTTTAGTTTTTAGACAAGGGATGGTTTCTTTTTAATTTTAATGTTGAAAACTATTGATATTTCTCAAGACTACATTGTAAGTAGCTAGAAGATTAGAAGTACCTGTTGTGGTCCCATTAGTAAGATTTTTTTGTATTATATTCTACTTTAAATTTAAATACATAATTTATCTATAAGTTCAAAGTGGAATGAATTTTTAAAACTATGGTTGTAATTACAATTTGCGTATCTAAGATAATACAGTTTCTAGTATTTAATATTAACCATTACATATTAAATAGTCTTATTGAATTATTTTTTTTTACCCTTGTATACACCTGATTTCATTCATTTTTTCATTATAATATAACTTTGGTGTATTTTTATGATTATTTAAAAAAAATTTCGAACTTTTGTTTTGGTATTATTATATATTATAATACTAAAAGCTGTGTATCTTTCACAGTCATAAATTGTACTGTACTGTATCTGTTTTAATTAATAAATTGTCTAGAATGTATATGGCATTTGTGATTTATTTGATTACAACTATTTCAATCCTATAAAAATTATTATTTTTTTAATATCCAATTATAATTTTAAATAATAAGTGTGTTAATAAAGGGTTTGAATTATAACTGTGCAAATAGTTCAAAATGTCTTCAATTTTACAATACATAATATTTAGTTTCAAATGTGACGTATATGATTTACGAGAATAATCAATCTTATTGCATATAATTTATATTTTTTATATCACTACAATATGGTTATAATGAGTAACTTTTGTGCGCATGATGTTCTTTAGGGTTAACAATGACTAATATTTTTTCACAATACAATGCAATCTGTTAAAAAAGTTGAATTAATTAGATTAGTGAATAGGGTTTAGAATTGATTCATTTGTTTTTTATTTTCATTAAAATCTATTGTATTGTAAACAAACTTATCATATATACAATTCAGTTATATTTTTAGGCTCTCTTTTTGTATTTCTTGTGTACAGTTTTTTTATATACTGGTCAAATACTAACATGACATGTGTAATGTTTGGAAATTGGTAAAAATTTATTCAAATCACATTATTTCGACAAAATATGTAATAACTTGTATATTTGTATGATAGTATTCCAAACTTAACCAATTTTACTTTGGAATATAAAGGTAAATATCAGTTATAAATGTAACATTTACTTATATACAGTTTTATGTAGAAATTTATGACATTAAATGTATATCTGTGTTCCCACAACTGGTTTACTTGGCAAGTATGCCTATACTCAAGTAAAAGTATATTGGCCATTTCTTTACTAATTGTGTCACATTTATTCAAAATTGTTGGGAAGCACATAAGTGACCAATAATAATTGAATAAGTTACGACAGTAACCATAATTACCAAATATTGGCCAAGTGCACTACCTAGTTGTGGAAACCAGGTTTATTAATTAACTAATAATGGAGTTAAATTATGTGGTCATTAATTAATAATGTGGCATTGTCAGTATAACCATTAATTATATGTTTTTAGATAATTAATTTGTTTGGTATCATTGATTATTACAATTCGTGAGTATGTATTGTAAAGATTGATTATTTTTTTCTATATTTATACTCATATAATAAAATTATAATTACTGTTCAGTTAGATGTATTTTGTAGAATATGAATATGGATTGTAACTTAACAATCCATATTCTTACAATTTGTAAGAATTTAAAATGTTGAGCGCCATTTTCTTAATTTATGTCAGTTTTCTAAAAAAATTTTTTATTCATTTATTTATTTCTTCTCAACAAGTTTGTGTAGAGGTCCACAAGTTCACAAATTAAAATAAAATAAATGTGTAAAGAAAATTATAAATTTTTACATGTAACATAATAAAATACATTTAATTTTAAAATTAAAATTATAAAAAAGTATTATAACAGTTGTATATAGGTAAATTAATTTGTATTATATATTGTTATCTAGTATTATATTCGTATTCTGAGAAAGGTTATTTTTGATGATGTAAAGTGCAGAAGCTTTATATAATAATTTTTTTACTTGTAGTACATAGGATTTTTTAAGACTATTTTTTAAATTATATTATGTATTTTTTTAGTAGGTCTATAGTAATACTATACAACTGTTGTATGTGGGTACCTCTCCAAAAACAGAAATACCATAATTAATAATTGATTCTACCAGTGCTTGATATACTATAATTTTTTTATATATCGGCTAGGTTTTTGAAAGAATACATAAATTTTTTTTTAGTTTATTTGCTACTCATTTTGTATACCTATTACCTACTTAGTCATTTTATTAAATTAAGTTAATTAATTTAATTTAAGTTAGTTAATTAAATTAAATTAATTTTATTTAAATTTAATTAAGATTATGGCACATTATTATACCTAGATATTTACAGATTTTAATGAATTCTATGGAAGTTTGACAGTTACATAAGTTCCGATTTAAGCATTCATTATCATTTATACACAAACTTGTTATACTTGGAAGATTATAATTTACTATGGAATGTGGTAAAATATACATTTCTAATAAATTAGCACATTAGTCATATTCTATTTTTTTTGGGGGTTTATTTTGTATCTGTATAAAAAATTTCATCCCAAGAGTCTCCTTCAACAATGTCTGCAAAACAAACTAATTTACCATATATCTTCAATTAACTTATTTGATTGATTTGTAAATTGAAGAGTGTAGGAGATATATGGTATGGTCTCCTGAAGTATACCGCTTAATATTAAAGTTTCTTGTCTTGATAATATATTTATTCAAACACATTGTTATCTATTTGATAAGTCTCAATTTAAATTGTAAGTTGGTCCTTTAATTCCGAATTAAAAGTTAAGTTTTGTAACAAGATTATATTAGGTAGATAGCCAAAATAGTATCAAACGCCTTTTTTAAATCTAAATAAATTGCAGAAATTTAATAAACAAATATGTATAATTGTAAATAAAATTAAAACTAAAAGCATTAGAGAATTTATTAAGAGGTGAACAATTTACCTACAAAATATGTATATTGTATTATAAGGTATCTTTTATAGATTATAAGTAAATGTAAATCCGTGTGAAAAATGGATGGTAAATTCTTTCAGAATGAGCACAAACCATTACGTATTCTTTTAGTGAAATTATGTGTATCTGAATTACATGTATTATTTTATTTTTCATTTTAATACCTATTTAAATCTTAATTTTATTTTACAAAATGTATTGTACCTATACTTAATTATATTTGTATTGATTTTTTTTTATATTAGGAAATAAAATAAATTTATATGATATTACTACAATATATACCTAAAGGTATTATAATAAATATGAACAATTAATAATAATTAATTTAAATCTTACATTATATACGATAATTTTTATTTCAAACTATTTGTCCGGAGTTCTGTAGAAATTAGAATTTTTAGTTTTTCCATATTAACTACACATAATTTCACTAAAAG